>ML421527.1:9343-47758 GCA_005239525.1 Nicotiana knightiana | reverse complement strand
AAATAGCCGGAGCTGATAAGTAAGACCATCTAAAAACCTCCTCACCCTCTCCCTATCAGTAGGGACAATCTCAAAAACATGCCTAGCCAACTCGGAAAACCTCATCTCGTACTGAGTAACTAATAACTCTCCCTGGCACAGCTGCTCAAACTGCCTCCGCTGCTCCTCTCTTTGGGACTGAGGAACATACTTCTCCAAAAAGCTAGTGGAGAACTAATGCCAGGTGAGAGGTGTTGAACCAACCGTCCTACGCCTCTCGAATGACTCCCACCAAGTAAAGGCAGCACCCGCAAACTGAAATGTAACAAATGAGACCCCAATGGTCTCCAATATACCCGCAGTACGTAGTATCCTCTGGCACTTATCTAGAAACCCCTGGGCATTCTCGCCCTCTGTACCGCTGAAAGTCGGAGGCTGAAGTCTACTGAACCTCTCCAACCTGCGCTGCTCGTCCTCAGGAATAGCAGGGACCACATAATCCTGGACCGGAGCAACTAGCTGAGCTGGGGCTGCTCCTGGTGCTTGAATACCCCGTACAACCTGCTCAAGTGTCCGGGCAGCTGGGGTCTGATTGCCTCCCCCAGCCTGAGCTGTGGTGGCAGTAGAAGACATGGCGACTGCCTGAGCCAAACTGGTGCACACTATCAATATCCGATACAGGGTCTCCTAAAGAATCGGAATAACAATAGGCAATGTCGGTGCCTGAGCCTGTCCCGCTGGAGCATCATCGGTGGGGACCTGATCCTGAACGATAGGGGGATCTTGGGGTACTGCCCCGGCTGCTGCGCGGGCTGGACCCTACCTCTACCACGGCCTCGACCTCTCGCTGGTCTAGCTGTTGTCTGGTCACTCTGATCGGTATTGCGTGTCCTCACCATCTGTGAGAGAATGAAACAACGTAAGTTCAGATTTCAAGAATTAATAGATTCGCACGAAAGAAATCAAGAAAGATAGAAATGTTTCCTAAGAGTTCGGCAGCCTCTCGAAGATAAGTACAGACGTCTCCGTACCGATCTGCAAGACTCTACTAAACCTGCTCATGATCGTCGAATCCTATGTAACCTAGGCTCTGATACTAAACTGTCACGACCCCAAATCCTAAACCGGTCGTGATGGTGCCTAACGCGGAACTAGGCTAGCCAATAATCACATGTTTACAGTTTCTTTCAGAATCACAACCAATTTCAAGCATTTCATAAAATATACAGAGTTTACTAAATACATTAGGCCAATAAACAATGCAACCAACCCCAAAACCCGGAGGCAATATGTCATGAGCATCTAAGAGAGATAAGATAAAGGTATGCTATTATAATATAAAACCTCTGAATAAATATCTAGATACAACAAGAAGGGAAACAGAGATGCTGCGGACGCTGAATAGCTACCTCTATATCCCACAACCCGGCTCCACGTGGAATAAATAGCTAATGCTCAGTATCTGCACCTGAATCTGCACACATGGGTGCATGGAGTAATGTGAGTACGCCAACTCAGTAGTAATGAAAATAAATCAAGTCTAAGCGGCAAGAAAACACAAACAAATCAATATCCTCAATTCACAATATACACAGCCTTTCTTTCCAACGGTATAAACATTGATATATGAAATCATCATGCCTTACAACCAACTTTAGAAAAATCCCTTGAAAAATGTATATTTTCAACAACTTCAAACCGAAAGATTTAGTATGAAAATGAAATAAATCATAAAGAGGCCCCTCGGGCAAAACATATTTCATAAATTCAGAGTGAAAGTGGTAAAATCATAAGTAGCCCCTCGGGCAAAACCATGTACCATAATCAGCTCCTCGGGCATGCCTCATAGTCACTCAGAATCAGTCCCTCTGGCATACCTCACCATCACTCATAATCAGCCCCTGGGGCATACCTCACAGTCACTCATGCCTCCCAATCACTCGACACTCGGCACTCGGTGCGCTCACTGGGGGTGTGTGCAGACTCCGGTGGGGCTCCTTCAGCCCAAGCGCTAATGTCAAGCCATCTCGTGGCGTATCATATCCTCACAATCATACCCTCGGCCTCACTCATCATAACCTCTCAAAATCCCCTCGGGCGAATCAGTAAAATGGGGTACTCGACCCAAAACATCACTTTTAAATCTCAATCTAGTTTAAATCAGGCTGAGTTTCGAAAATAGTAAGCACAATGTGACTGAGTGAAATCATCAATAAACAGTGAGGAAAACAGCTAGTAAAAATCCCCCAAGGGGTCTAAACAGATTGACACGATGCCCCAAACACGTCTTATAGCCCAAATATTGTAACAATCTTTACAACATAATTTAACATAAGGTTTTGAGTAAAATATGCAACTCAATAGTTGCCGCGGAGAGGAACAAGTTCAATCCAACAATTAGTGTGCGCCACATACTCTTCATCCGACATGTGTGCCATTCTAAAATTAGTGAGAAATATGAAGTCCGGGGTTTCATACCCTTAGGACAAGGTTTATAACCATTACTTACCTCTACCGGCCACAACACTAGTCTGCTATGCTCTTGCCCCTCAAATTGGCTCCCGATTGCTCCGAATCTAGCCAAAACCAATTTAACATCATTAATATATACTAAAGGAACACAACCCAATCGAAAACTATCAAATTAAACAAGAATCTCGAAATTCAGCCAAACCCGAGCCCCGAGCCCCGGGCCCTGGCCTCGAAATTCGATAAATTTTACATCACTAGAAACCTCGTCCTCCCACGCTTATACACATACAAAAAACACCACTATCGGATCACAATTACCTACCCAAATTGCCAAAAGAATTTTCCAATCCTCCACCCGTTCTTCCCAACCTTTTCCTACTTTAATCCTTCAATTTAAAAGCCTAATCCGAACAAAATAGCATAGAAACGACTTTAATAACCCGGGAACTTACCTCCACTGAAGACCCAAGAATACTCTCTTCAAATTACCTTCAAATGAGCTCCAACCGCATGCAACAATAGTGAAATGAATAAAATTTCACGGAGGCTTCTTTTATACTGTTCTGCCCAGCAATTCCGCACCTGCGGATGCGCACCTGCAGAATCCCACTAACGGACCAAATTTTGCACCTATGGCCATTTCTCCGCACCTGCGGCTTCGCAGATGCGGCCAAATCTTCGCACATGCGGACTCCTCTTGCCTAGCCTCCCTTCGCACCTATGCATGGCCTTTCGCACCTGTGACGTCGCACCTGCGCTACCCATCCACAGGTGCGGCCAACACCAGAAACTTACACCAGCAGCCATTTGCTGCAAATTTTCCAAGTTCAACACCCCGCCAACCATCCGAGATCAATCCCGAGACCCTCGGGGCCCCAACCAAACATACCAACACACCCCATAGCATTATTCAAACTTAGTCGAGCCTTCGAAATACAAAAAACAACATGAAAACACCAAAATTACATCAAATTCAAGCCTATGAACTTTGAAACTTCCAAATTTTGCCAACAACACCGAAACCAACCAAAACACCTCCGATTGAACTGAAATTTTGCACAAATACCCAAAATGACATTACGGAACTGTTCCAACTTCCAGAACACCAGACATCAAAACTTCATTCCGAACACACTTATAAGTTCCAAATCACCTAACGAAGCTATCCGGGCCATAAAATCCGCATTCCGAGGTCGTTCACCAATAAGTCAACTCTCAGTTGACTTTTTCAACTATTAGGCTACTTTAGGAGACTAAATGCCTTAATTCTCACCATGACAACTCTGGACCCAAACTAATTGACCCAACACAACATAAACAGGCTAAGCAATAAATGATAAAGCAGAAATGGGGAAAATGGGGTAAATCCCACGGAACGACCGATCGGGTCATTACAGAAATATGTGGAAATGAATTGAATTATGAAATGGGGCCTAGTTCCGGGTATGAATTAATGACTGTGGCCACTAGCAATTGAAGACTTGAAATATATGTGCACAATGAAAAATGAGATGATTGATGAAAAGAGAAATGTCTTGAGTAGGAGGCCTAGCCGATTGGGACGTGATCGGACACCAGGCCGCACACATGGTGGTTTTGTGCTGTGTTATGAATCGAATTGAAATTAGAAAAAAAATTGATATTGTGTAAACATGTCTCCAAGGGAGACGACCTAGACGATCAGGCGTGATTGGACTCAGTATAAAAGTACGGTGGTGATATGAGTAATGAGATGTTAATGCTAGTGATGGCCAAGCTAAAGTTAAAAATGATTCTCTTGAAAGCTTGTGTGATTCCCTAATTGATGTCGTGATGGTTCTTATGTTTCTCATTGAATTCTTGAATTCTTCTTATTGCATTATTGATCTTTCTAAGGAGATGTGTGTTACTTCCGTATGTTGACAATCGTTAGGTTTCATTTGGGCATTTCGATGTTATTAATTGTAACTTGATTATTTATATGGATTTTCTCTTCTTGTATGGTTATTCTATTTTGAAATATGATTTTTGGCTTTACATACTAGTACTAGTCGACAGTACTAACGTCCCTTTTGCCGGGGGTGCTGCATCTTTAATGGATGCAGGTGGTTCAACAGTAGGCGGCAGTGATCAACGATAGTGGTATGTTCCTTCCAGCTAACTTGGCGATCCCCACTTCATTTCAGGGTCCTGTGTCATTAGGTTATCGTTTACTTTTCATTTGAGCTATAGTCGAGGCCTTGTTGCCGGCATTTCCATATCTCTCTTCAGTTGTATTTAGAGGCTCCGTAGACAGGTTGTGGCAGGTGTTTAGTGTTAGAATTAAACTAGAAATATTGGTATTGGCAAATACTTTTTTCATCATATCTACAAAAATCATAATATTCTGGATATTATGGTTGAAACTGCTAATGAAAACAAAATGAAAGTTAATGAAATATTTATAAAGTATGATTTATAGAATTTATCTCCTATTTATGAATTAGTTTGGGTAGAATGAAGCCTAACAGGCTTGCTCAGTCGGGTTTACTCGGTTCAGCGCCAGTCGTGCTCCTTGGTTTTGGGGCGTAACAAACTTGGTATCAGAGCCTAAGGTTTTAAAGTGTCCTAGGATGTCTCGGAGCCGTGTCTAGTAGAGTCCTTCTTATCGGTGTGTTTTCGACCACATCTATAATTAGGAGGCTACTTGGACATTTAGGAATTTCAACCTTCTTTGATACTCCAGATCGTGCGGTAAAACTCATGATAGGGAGACAATTTCCTTGCTATGTCTTAATCTTAAGATGAGTAATTTATGACTTTGAAACAGTAAGGAGGGAATGACCCCACCATTGAACCTGAGGGAGATTGCCCAAGAGTTTGTTAGGAGAATGTATCGAGCAATGAAGGGATAGGTAGAACTTGTTGCAAAGGGGAGTACCTTTGTTCCTACTAATGTCACTGCACCACCAGATAATGTAATATATCAGTATGTTACCAACGTACATTAGGGATGTGGAGTCAAGGGGCATCGATTAAGTTATTTCCCTATCAACCTAAAGTCACCAAGTAAGTCACTCCTTAGTACATCTGTTTGAATAACACAAAACTTTTCTTCTTGTACATGTACATCCATATTGAAGAAGTCCTCATAAACATGGTCTTAATAAGATGTTGAGTCACAAAACATTGCATGCACCTACCCCTTGAACGAGACGTATTATTCGTGAATCCACTCTATCACAAATTCTCTTATATACATCTCCTTGTGGGATTAAGTTCTATAATTATGTCCTTGAATTGAGTTATAACTCTAGGGTTAATACTTCCCACTTGCTTTCCCAAATTCTCAAGAAAGGACAATACCTGAGGAATTCCTCACAAAAATCTTTTTATTTAGATGGACAACATCTGCTCACTTGTGCCTATGCATGAAAGGTTTACCTATGTGGTGTCAATTTCCATGTAAAACATCCTAGTGTTGCGATCCTTCTCGAGTCACTCTTCTTATCACGGGTGTATATGGCTTCTATTATTTGAATAGTCACTCTGCTCTCTTGCGAATATCATCATGAAACCTTCTCACTATCTAGTAACATAAGAGCATGCCTTAACACCTATCATATGAGTGCATGTCAATCGAAATGGTCGCCATGTGCATAAAGTCTCTCTGAAAATTGAGATCCTCACATCCCCGTCATAGGAAGATCTTGTGTCGCCATCTTAATATAACTTACGTGTCCGCTTGGGACATCCCGTAGTAAGTAGCTCACTTTTTTCCTAGTTGTGATTGCCCGTGACGTGGTCTTGTATTGAAGTTGGGAGTTAATATAGCAGGAGCATGTCCAGCACATAAGAAATGTTTATCTTCTCTTTACACCTCCACAACATGTGTTAATTGCAGTTGGGAGTTAATTGTGTTCCTCAGTTAGTGAATTCATTGAGCTAGTTTCCCAACACTTGTTCGATAACTAGGAGAGAACCTGTCCTCATATGTGTCACTATAACACTTCATTTCTCATAAGGACCCTTAGTAGGCTCTCCGTCAAGACTAAATGCACCTTTGGGGGATATCCTGGCACAATGCCTACTTCTTATGTTTTCCTATCTTTCATTTGCATCTAGATACATCTCGAGTCAAGGTCTATGGAGAACTCATTATGAACATCTGCAAACCTTCCATGATCATTTTATACTGTCTCGTTGGGTTCCGTTGCCTTTGCACACTCGGATTCTAGAATCATTGATTACGTCATTGTTATGTGCGGGGAGTTTTGCTACCCTTGTCTTTCCACCTCCTTAGGTGGATAGGATTTTTATTTGTCTTTCTCCCCGGAGCATCATGTTAATCATTAGAACCCCTCTAACCAATACATTATTTCATCCCCATATGAATATGTCCTAGATATATGGTTTCACTCGTAAAGGGTTGAGATTAGATGCTTCCAGGTTTCTGCACATACCATAAGCATAGTGATTTAGAAGACAAGTTGTCGTATCTTAGTTACCTCTGTGCTTCATTTGTCTAATAATTGATGTCGTCACAATGGTTAACGATGTCAAAATTGTTAGTAGTAATCTTCGTGTCTCTTAGCATATAACCTCATGAAATACTCTGCTCAGCACCTTAATGGATTCCTAAGTAATTCCAGTCCAATCTTGAACTCCGTTGTTCCTTATTGAATTAAATCTATTAGGTACTGAAGGTCCTAACATGTCAAATTGGAAGCATCACCGTATGGTCACATATATTCGATAGGTAATTTTATGGTCAATTTATGATAGCACATCTTAGAGTAATCGTTGAAGGTCATCAAAGGTTTAATGTGGGTGTTCGCGTAGACATTTAGAATTTAGGAGGGTGAACAGGTTATTCTCAATATTTTCCCCTGAAGATGTTATGTGAATTGATAATGAAGGGTACATAAGTGCATTTTACATTAGGCCGCACTAGGAGTATGATGTTTGCCCATAGTTGTTCCCCATATATTTTGTGTTTTCATATGTCTATGTCTAAGAAGGTAGTTAGAGATCCTTTGAGTATCATCCCGTTGGAAATTATTGAAGGTGAAGTTAATGGATAGTTAGCTTATGCGAGGTATCTAGCTGTCATTCTTGTTAGATAAGTTTAGAGTTGGGATTGTTTCCGTGAATGTGTTATGGCAAAGCCTGTGATTCGAGGAGGCCACCACGAAGGCCGAAAGTGTCATGGAAAGAAAATATTTTCTCTTTATTGTATAACAATTAGTTTTGAATTGAAAGATACCTTATAGGTGTTATGATTTAAAAATGTGCATGTTTAGGTATTATTATGATAAGGTAGTGCTTGTAATGCTGAGATTAGTGTTAGGGATATATACATTACGGTGCTTTGTCGAGTTGTGGATGTGTTGTTATGATGGTTCTCTGGCAAGTGGATAGGCCTAGTTACAACGGAGATGCTATCGAAATTTCTGAAAAATTTGGGAGTTAGTAAAAATTTAGGGACTTGAGGTAGGTTAGAAAAGAGGTATGTTATGTTAGGTGTTTGGGGCGGACCCTACCTCTCATTCGAGAACGAATGATCCTAAGTGAGGGAGAATGTAAGGCCCCGAAAAATTTTGCTAAGTAATTTAGGATTTTGAGGTTCCAGGTAGGCTAATTATAATATTTATGTTCTATAAATATGATGTAAATGAATTTGATATGGTAAATAATTGTATAATTCATATAATACGTAACGTGGGGTCCAAGGAAAGGCCTAAGTCTAAGTCAAATTGGAAAATTGCATAATAGGCTAAAATTCCAAATGAGTTCGCACAAGTCCACACTTTGAATGACCATATCTAAATATATATATATATAAGGTTTTTGTGTGATGAACAACCTATCCAATGAAAGTTCTTCGAGTCTAGTTTCTAATGCTTCAAACCGTTTGTCATTTGGACATTCCTACACAAAGTTATGATCAAATCACCAAAGGCTGAAAAAATATGATCCCATGGCAATTCTGTGATCGCAGAATCATTATGCGGTCCGCATAATTGATCTGCGACCGCAAAAATGGTCGCAAAATGGACCAGTGTATCCTAGTTTTGGGCACCAATTTTGCGATGCATTTTGCGACCCACATTCCTGTTTTGCGGTCCATTATGCGACCGCATGACCGATTTCAGAGGTTTCTTTTTCCTATTTTTATAACTCGACCCCATTTTGATAAATAGGATTTGGGGCTTCATTTGGGGTAATTTTCTACGGAATTTGGAGAGATCTGAGAGCAATATAGAGAGATAAATAGGGATCCTAGCTTCATAATCACCAAAATCTTGATCAAACCTTCAAGAATCAAGGAAGATCGCCACTAGATTGTCCTCTATCCGGGTAAGTCCTATTTCCAGAACTTGCATACAAGAGGTTAAGGGATAAAATATGTTTTAGGGATTAGAAATAGGCCATGCATGTGGCACTAAGTTGTAGTATGTGATATTAAAGAACTAATTTGGGTAGTTCCTGTTAAAATTTGTTGAGGGAAGAAGGAATTTCCATTTTCAGACCTTGTAGTCTACTTCACATGTTAGGTGTTTGAGGAAATTCCTAAGAGAGCCAAACCATGGGAAATCTTCCTAATTATTAATCAATTTTTGCTATCTCCTTATAGATTATTATTGCTAGAGGTGTTGGTGTATTGTAGAAACTTGAGGAAATCTCAACCAGGTATGTTGGCTAAAATTCATCTCTCGGAATTGAATTCCATAATATTTTCGTAAGTTTAAGTATGATCGGCCCAAATACGTAATTTCGACGTTCCGGGTTATCCCGTATAAACTTATAAACTTGATTATTCTGAATGAGCTTATTACCGAAAGATAGAGGTTTAAAGTATGGTTTGCTTATTAAAATGGTATGGCTTTGAGTCGTATTCTAAATAAAAACAAGTATACCAATTGGGTGAGGAAAAACTCGATATGCTTATTACTCCTAGATGCCCATTTGTGTACTAAATGACTTGATTGAGTGTGTTTAGCCGATGATGGACTATAAAGATACTTGAAAACGAATTAAATGAACTGGGGGAAATGGAGTGTGGGTAACATATATATATAATTGTGCCTAAGGAGAAAATATATATATGAAATAGATTACGAGACAAGCCTCGACTCAATTATTTAAAATAACTTCTAAAAGTGGAATTCGCCTAAAAGCTCTTTGAGGTATGTATGGCTAAAACCCCCTCTCCTTAGGAATCGAACCTCTATAATGCTCCCCTATAAATTGTGTAAGCCTTAATCTTGATTGATGAAGGAAATAACATTTCAAACGTATTTGTGTTGTAAGACCTTATGTGCCATATGCATTCAAGTGCTTCCATGATGCTATGTTGTTACTTGGTGAAGTATTGATGTTATGGAAAATATGTTAAATTGCAAAGGAATGTGACAGTCTCTATATGCCCATGATTTGTGTTTGCTCTCATGTGTACTTGATGTTTTGAACCAAATGACTTGTTGATGAAATTGATATTGATGTGAAATATATGGAAATGAATTGAATTATGAAATGGGACCTAGTGTCGGGTATGAATTAAGGACTATGGCTACTAGCATCGGAAGACTTGAAATATATGTACACAATGAGAAATGAGATGATTGATGAAAAAATAAATGTCTTGAGTAAGACGGCCTAGCCGATCGGGCCATGATCGGAGACCATGCCTCACACATGGTCGTTTTGTGTTGTGTTGTGAATCAAATTGAAATTGGAACAGAAATTGGTATTGTGGAAACATGTCTCCAAGGGAGACGACCTAGCCGATCGGGTCGTGATTGGACTCCGTATAAAAGTACGGTGGTGATATGAGTAATGAGATGTTAATGCTAGTGATGGCCAAGCTAAAGTTAAAAATGATTCTCTTGAAAGCTTGTGTGATTTCCTAATTGATGTTGTGATGGTGCTTATGTTTCTCATTGAATTCTTGAATTCTTCTTATTGCATTTTTTATCTTTCTAAGGAGATGTGTGTTACTTCCGTATGTTGACAATCGTTAGGTTTCACTTGGGCATTTCGATGTTATTGATTGTGACTGGATTATTTATATGGCTTTCCTCTTCTTGTATGGTTATTTTATTTTGAAAGATGATTTTTAGCTTTACATACTAGTACTAGTCGACAGTACTAATGTACCTTTTGTCGGGGGTGCTGCATCTTTAATTGCAGATGGTTCCACAATAGGCGGCAGTGATCAGCGATAGCGGTATGTTCCTTCCAGCTAACTTGGCGATCCCCACTTCATTTCGGGGTCCTGTGCCATTAGGTTATTATTTGCTTTTCGTTTGAGGTATAGCCGGGGCCTTGTTACCGGCATTTCCATATCTCTCTTCAATTATATTTAGAGGCTCCGTAGACAGGTTGTGGGTGGTGTTTGGTATTGGAATTAAAATATAAATATTGGTATTTGGCAAATATGTTTTTCGTCATATCTACAAAAATCGTAATATTCTGGATATTATGGTTGAAGCTGCTAATGAAAACAAAATGAAAGTTAATGAAATATTTATAAAGTATGATTGATAGAATTTATCTTCTATTTATTCATGAATTAGTTTGGGTAGAATGAAACCTAACAAGCTTGCTCAGTCGGGTTTACTCAGTTGAGCGCCGGTCGCGCTCCTTGGTTTTGGGGCGTGACAAAAAGTAAATAACAAATAATTGGAAGGGAGCATACAGTGGGGAATTTAACATAAGGAGTGAGAAAACAATAAGGCAGAAATAGACAGTGATCAACAATAATTTAAGCAATTAAAATATAAAGGAAACTTTCACGGCATCACCCTTCGTGCTTTTACTCTCAGCCTCACCAAATAATAATTAGAATGCACGGCATCACCCTTCGTGCTTTTACTCTCATCCTCACCAGATTATAAATAAGAATGCACAACATCAACCTTCATGATTTTACTCTCAGCCTCACCAAATAATAATTAGAATGCACGGCATCACCCTTCGTGCTTTTACTCTCATCCTCACCAGATTATAAATAAGAATGCACAACATCAACCTTCATGATTTTACTCTCAGCCTCACCAAATAATAATTAGAATGCACGGCATCACCCTTCGTGCTTTTACTCTCATCCTCACCAGATTATAAATAAGAATGCACAACATCAACCTTCATGATTTTACTCTCAGCCTCACCAAATAATAATTAGAATGCACGGCATCACCCTTCGTGCTTTTACTCTCATCCTCACCAGATTATAAATAAGAATGCACGACATAACCCTTCGTGCTTTTCATTCTTCCTCACAATTTAAATAAATTATGCACAGCATCACCCTTCGCGCTTTACACTCTTCCTCACCATTTAAATAAATTATGCGCGCTTTACACTCTTCCTCACCATTTAAATAAATTATGCACGGCATCAACCTTCGTGCTTTACACTCTTCCTCACATGTCACAGAATCTTTAACAACATATAAAGAGGAATTTCACAAGAAATCAGTATTTCATCATAGTTTCTATCACCATTTAACATTTCAATCTCAACTCAATATTCACAATATTATCAATCTCGGTGGAACCGGATACAAATCTTCCATCATTTCACTAACAACAATAATCATTGATAATAGGCTTTAAGACAACAAGAATAACAAGAATTAGCTTTCACTCGCATGTTATGGCTCGACCACAACGTATAGGTACTCGTCACCTCACCTATACATCGTATTTAGTAACAAAACAAGTAGCAAGTAGTCACACAATACCTATTCCCTCAAGCTAAGTTTAGACACAACACTTACCACGACTTCGCAAGCCGCTCACTGCTGAAGTACTAATTTTCCTTTAGAATTCACCTCCAACCCACTCGTATCAAATCATAATTAGTTCAATATCATTAATTAATGCTAAAGGAATTAACCTTAATGCATAATCATGGTTTTCCTAAATTTCCCAAAAAAAGTTGAAAATCGACCGGGCATGCTTGGTCCAAACTCGAGGTTCGAACCAAAATCTGTTTACCTGTTCACCCCCGAACCCGAATATGCAATTAGTTTTGGAATCCAACCCCAATTGAGGTCAAATTCCCCCAAATTTTGAAATACCTAGTTTCTACCCATAATCCCCAAATTCCACCATGAAAACCTTAGATTTCTAGGTTAAATCTTTGTATAAAGAGTAAAAGTGTCACGACCCCAAATCCTAAGCCGGCTGTGATGGCGCCTATCATGGAGCTAGGCTACCCAACAATTTCAGACTATCATAATATTTCATAATTTCCCAAAATTAGTAGATTTTAAAACAACAAAATGAGATGAACAATTTATACACTTTCCCAAAACTTGGAGTCAACTGTCATGAGCATCTAGGACTGTAAATACAATGTACAATATAGTGACTTGCTACTACAAAAGTCTGAATGTACAAAAGACAAAAAAACTATGATTTGACAAAAGGAAAGGAGGTGAGCTGGGGACGCTGAGCAGCTACCTCGATCCTCGAACAAACTCCAGGCGCATCCGAAAATCAACTAGTGAGATGGTCCGGTACCTGGATCTGCACACACAGGTGCAGGGAGTAACGTGAGTACGCCAACTCAGTAAGTAATCAAAGTAACTAAAAACTTGAGTGTAGTAACGGGCATTTATAAATCATGTAAATCCATATAATGAATAACAATGGAAATGAATAGATCAAGTCAGGAATCTATATTCCGAATATTTCATAAAACTCCAGTTTCCATTTAAAAATCTCGCATAAAATCATTTGTCCAACTTTGTCATCAGAGGCTCAGTGTAAAGAAGAGTGAAAAACAGTAGTTTCATAAAATATAAGCCCCTCAGGCACATAATCACTCACAATAAAGCCTCTCGGGCAAGCCTCTCAGTCAATCGTGACTCCACTATCAGTATCTCGTGCTCACACTAGACACTCGTACTCAGCAAGTACCAGGAATACCCACAACTGTTGCGGCGGGCAGCCCGATCCAACACACACACACACACTCACACACACACACACACACACACACATATATATATATACACTTCTGCGGCGTGCAGCCCAATCCTTATAACATACTCTGCGTCCTGCAGCCCAATCCTTATGACATACGCTGCGGTGTGCAGCTCGATGCATATAATAGTCGACTACGCCCACTGGGGGTGTATAGACTCCAAAGGGGCTCCTACAGCCCAAGTGCAATATTTGCTATGGTATGCAGCCCGATCCAATATGTACATTGCTGCGGCGTGCAGCCCGATCCATATATAACATATAGTGCTGCGACGTGCAGCCCGATCCATATATGTAATCTATATTGCTGCGGCGTGTCACATACTCAGCTCTCGGCCTGGACATATATATTGATGCGGCGTGCAGCCCGATCCATAACTATCCTCACATACTCGGCTCTTGGCCTGGACATATATATTGCTGCGGCGTGCAGTCCGATCCATAATTATCCTCACATACTCGGCTCTCGGCCTGACTCAGTCATCCTCACAAGCCACTCGGTCAATTCATCTCAACTCACGGGAGTCAGCCCAAAATACTTCTCAGAGTTTCAAAGTAGTGTGATAACAGTGAAAATAATAACAAGTGGTAAACATGACTGAGTTCACAGATGTGCTATTAGGATAGTTGGAGAACAGCGTAAAAGCACCTCTAAGGGTCTAAACAGGTCGGCACAAGGACCCAAACATGGCTCACATCCCATAAACAAGTATAAATTTCTAAAATATAGGATATTGCAAGGTTTCAAATTGAATACGCGGCTTAATAGTCGCTACGGGACGGACCAAGTCACAATCTCTATCGGTGCACGCCACACGCTCGTCACCTAGCATGTGCGTCACCTCATTTACCAAAACAATATCAAATAACGGGGTGGCATACCCTCAGGTTTAGAGTTACAATCGTTACATACCTCAAAACAACCTAAAAGCTACTCCGCGATGTTCTTATTCCTCGAATTGGCTCTCAAAAGCTCCGAATCTAACCAAAACCAGATTAACGTCATCAATATACGCTAAAGGAACAAAACCCCATCGAAAACTATCAATTTAGAAACAATTCTCGAAATTAGGCCAAACCCGAGCCCCGGGCCCACGTCCTGGAATACTATAAAATTTACATCACAAGAATCCTCATCCTCCCACGATTCTATACATACCAAGAACACCAAAATCGGAACATAATTGCCCACTCAAATCCTCAAAAGAAATTTCCAATTCCTTTCACCTAACCTCCCCAAGTTTGGGTTTAAATCCAATATTTTCCGGTTTAGTTACTTAGAAAAATTACATAGAATCGAGTTATGAAGTTGAAAATCTTACCTCCAAGTGATTCCCTTCGATATCCTTTTCAAATCCTCTCAAAGCGCTCCAAACCCGCTCAACAATGGAGGAAATTAGACAAAAATTCGCAAGAAAGGGCTATTTAAAACATTCTGTCCAGCACTAATATTTCCTTCAGTGCGATCGCGTCTCCAACCACGTGATCGCGATGCACAGTCCAAACCACTCTACGCGTTCGCATACAAACACACGCATTTGCATAGCTCAAATATCCATCCCACACACGCGCTTCAGAACACCTCTGCGATCGCACAAAGGGCCACGCCACCGCACTACTTCAGCTGCCAAACCTATGCGATCGCAATCCTTATTACGCGATCGCATAGAACAAACCTGCCTACCTCAAACTTTAGTCTACGCGAACGTGGATGAACTCACGCAATAGCAATGAACAAAACACTGCTGCTAAAATACCAGAAAACCAGTAATTTCCAAAGGACCAAAATTGCCCGTTTGAGCATCCGAAACACACCCGAGACCCCCGGGACCTCAACCAAACCTACCAACATACCCCATAACATCAATCAAACTTAGTCGAGCCTTCGAAACACCAAAAACAATGCAAAAATACCAAAAATCTCATCAAATTCAAGACTATGAACTTTGAAACTTCTAAATTTTGCAAATGATGCCGAAACCAACCAAAACACGTCCGATTGACCTGAAAATTTGCACACATATCCAAAATGACATTACGAACCTGCTCCAACTGTCGAAATTCCATTCCGACCCTGCTAGCCTATTTTCCCATGCCGACCGGAAATTGCCAAAAACTAACTTTCGCCAATTCAAGCCTAATTCTACACTGGACATCAAAACTTCATTCCGAACACACTCATAAGTCCCAAATCACCTAACAAAGCTATCCGAGCCATAAAATCCACATTTCGAGGTCGTTTACCAATAAGTCAACTCCCAATTGACTTTTACAACTATTAAGCTAATTTAAGAGACTAAGTGTCTCTGTTCTCACCACGACAACTCCGAACCCGAACCAACCGACCCAACACCACATAAATAGGCTAATCAACATATGATAAAGCAGAAACGGGGGAAACGGGGCTAATCCCACGAAATGACCGGCTGGATCGTTACATCCTCCCCCTCTTAAACAAATGTTTGTCCTCGAACGAGTCTAGAAACATACTTGGAGTCTCGAATAAGTGAGGATATCTGCTCCGCATCTCCCACTCGGTCTCCTAGGTGGCATCCTCCACCGACTGTACTCTCCACTGAACCTTCACTGAAGCTATATCCTTAGACCTCAGCTTTCTGACCTGACGACCCAAAATAGCCACTGGCTCTACCTCGTATGACATATCACCCTCGAGCTGAACCGTGATGAAGTCCAAAACATGAGACGGGTCACCAACATACTTCCGGAGCATCGAAACATGGAACACCGGATGAATACCCGATAAGCTGGGAGGCATGGAAAGCCTATAAGCCACCTCCCCAACCCTCTGAAGCACCACAAAAGGCCCAATAAACCGGGGACTCAGCTTTCCCCTCTTCCCGAACCTCATAACACTCTTCATGGGTTACACCTTCAGCAACACCTTCTCCCCAACCATGAAAGACACATCTCGGACCTTCGTCCGCATAACTATTCTTCCTAGACTGCGCCATGCAAAGCCGCTCCTGAATCAACTTCACCTTACCCAACGCATCCTGAACAAGTATGTGCCCAATAGCCTAGCCTCGCCCGGCTCAAACCAACCAACCGAAGATTTGCGCCTCCTACCATATAAGGCCTCATACGGAGCCATCTGGATACTCGACTGATAACTATTATTATATGCAAACTCCGCGAGTGGAAGAAACTGGTCCCATGGACCCCCAAAATCAATGACACAGGAACGCAACATATCCTCCAAAATCTGAATAGTACGCTCTGACTGCCCATCGGTCTGACGATGAAACGATGTGCTCAACTCATCCTGAGTACCTAACTTCCTCTGCGCGGCCCTCCAAAACTGAGATGTGAACTGAGTACCTTTTTTAGAAATGATAGAAACCGAAACCCCATGCAATCGGACAATCTCCCTGATGTAAATCTCGGCTAACCACTCCGAAGAATAAGTAGTACCAACAGGAATGAAGTGCGCGGATTTGGTCAGCTGATCCACAATAACCCATATAGCATCAACCTCATCGAAGTCCATGGAAATCCAACTATGAAGTCCATGGTGATTCGCTCCCACTTCCACTCTGGAATATCTAATCTCTGAAGCAATCCACCTGGTCTCTGGTGCTTATACTTGACCTGCTGATAGTTGAGACACCGAGCCACAAACTCAAAAATATCCCTCTTCATCCGCCTCCACCAATAATGCTGTCTCAGATCCTGATACATCTTTGCAACAACCTGATGGATGGAATACCGCGAACTATGGGCCTCAGCTAGAATCAAATCTCTAAGCCCATCCACATTGTGCACGAAAATCCGGCCATGCATCCTCATGACCCCATCATCACCAATAACCACATCCTTGGCATCATCGCGACGAACCTTTTCCTGAAGAACGAGCAAGTGTAGATCATCATACTGGCGTGCTCTAATCCGATCATAAAGAGAAGATCTGGAGGCTACACAAGCCAATACCCGCGGGGGCTCTAATAGATCCAATCTCACCAACTGACCCGCTAAAGCCTGAACATCAAGTTCTAAAGGTCGCTCTGCTACTAGAAGGTAGGCTAGACTCCCCAAACTCTCCAGCTCTGCGACTCAGGGCATCAACCACTACATTGGTCTTCCCCGGATGATATAAAATAGTGATGTCATAATCCTTGAGAAGCTCCAACCATCTCCTCTGACGCAAATTCAGATCCTTCTGCTTAAGAAGATGCTGCAAACTACGGTGATCAGTGAAAATATCACAATGCACTCCATATAAATAATGATGCCAAATCTTCAAGGCGTGGACAATGGCTGCTAGCTCAAGATCGTGCACTGGATAATTCTTCTCGTGCACCTGCAACTGTCTGGACGCGTAGGAAATCACCCTACCATCCTGCATCAAAACCGCTCCAAGGCCAACTCTCGAGGAATCACAGTAAACTGTATAGGAACCTGAACCCGTAGGCAAAACCAACACCGGAGTTGTAGTCAAAGCTGACTTAAGATTCTGAAAGCTCTCCTCACACTCCTTAGTCCACCTGAACTGAGCACCCTTCTAGGTCATTCTGGTCATAGGTGCTGCAATAGATGAAAATCCCTCTATGAAACGGCGGTAGTACCCTGCCAAACCAAGGAAACTACGAATCTCGGTAGCTGATGCCGGTCTAGGCCAGCTCTGCACCGCCTCTACCTTCTTCGGATCAACTTGAATACCCTCACTGGACACCATGTGCCCCAAGAACTCTATTGAATCAAGCCAGAACTCACACTTCAAAAATTTTGCACACAATCTCTTCTCTCTCAAGGTTTGAAGCACAACTCTCAAATGCCGCTCATGATCCTCCCGAGATTGGAAATACACCAAGATATCATGAATAAACACGATGATGAAAGAATCCAGATAAGGCCAGAATACACTGTGCATCAAGTGCATAAAGGTTGCTGGGGCATCGGTAAGCCCGAATGACATAACCAGAAACTCATAATGACCATATCTAGTCCTGAAAGCAGTCTTCGGAATGTCTGGCCCCCGAATCTTCAACTGAAGATAGCTGAAACGCAAGTCAATCTTGGAAAACACCTTGGCACCCTGAAACTGATCAAACAAGTCATCTATACGAGGTAAGGGATACCGGTTCTTCACTGTAACCCTGTTCAGCTCCCGATAATCAATACACATACGGATAGAACCATCCTTTAATTCCTTTAGCTCCGTTGGTTCCATACGATAAGGTGGAATAGAAATAGGCTGATAGCCTGGCACCAAGTCAATACCAAAATCAATGTCCCTGTCAGGTGGCATGGCTGGCAGGTCTGCAGGAAACACGTCCGAAAAGTCACGGACCACAGGAACCGAATCAATAGCGGGAGTCTCACCACTAACATCCCTCACAAAATCTAGATACGATAAACACCCCTTCTCAACCATACGCTGAGCCTTCAAGTAGGAAATCACCCTGCTAGGCACATACTCAGAAGAACCTCTCCACTCAACTCGTAGACATCCTGGCATAGCTAAGGTCACGGTCTTAGCGTGACAATCAAGAACAACATGACACGGAGATAACCAATTCATGCCCAATATCACATCAAAATCGACCATGCTGAGTAACAGTAGGTCCACTCGGGTCTCCAGACCCCCAATAGATATCACACACGACCTATACATATGGTGCACAACAATAGTATCGCCTAGTGGAGTCGACACATGAACAGATGTAACTAAAGACTCATGGGGCATATCCAGAAAATGGGAAAAATATGAAGAAACATAGGAATATGTAGAACCAGGGTCAAATAAAGCCAAAGCATCTCGGTGACAGACTGAGACAATACCTGCGATCACTGCATCGGAGGCCATAGCATCTGGCCTGGCTGGAAATGCATACATATGGGCCTGACCTCCACCTGCTCGACCTCCCCCTCTAGGGTGGCCTCTAGCTGACTGACTACCACCCATGGCTGCCTGGGTGGGTGGTGAAATAACTGGAGCTAAAGTCGAAGGATGTCTCCTCAGCTGAGATAGGCCTCAGAGAAGATGAGGACACTTCCTCCTCATATGCCCGAACTCTCCACACTCATAACAACTCCCTGGAGCTTGAGACGGGGACTAAAAAGAACCCCTGGCACCAGAATGGCCGCTAGGAGAACCATGCATAGAGGAACCCTGAACTGATGGTGCTCGAGCTGCACTCTGGGCTGGAAGGGCACCGAATGAAGAACGGCATGGCTAAAAACTGCGGGGACCATGCCCCGAAGATGCACCACTATGGGCTGGGTGGCCTGACCGAGGAGGCCTGAATGAACGACCTCTACCATGCTGAGACTGCCCCTGAAAGGAGCAACACTAGAACCACCCGATCCACGAGGACTCTTGGCCTCCCTGTCTACCCGCTCCTGGCGTCGAACCGACTCAATATATCGAGAAATACCAACAACCTGCTCGAAGGTAGCACCTGACACTCTCTCCCAAGTCATGTAAAGGCGGAGCTGGTAAGTGAGGCCATCCACGAACCTCCTAATCCTTTCCCTATCAGTAGGGACCAACTCGGTGGCATGACGAGCCAACTCTGAAAACTGCATCTCATACCGCATCACTGATAGCTCCCCCTAATGCAGCTGCTCAAAATGCATACGCTGCTCCTCCCTGTGAGACCGGGGTACATATTTCTCCAAGAAGATAGTGGAGAACTGCTGACAGGTGAGGGGTGCCGAACCAATAGGCCTACGCCTCTCAAAAGACTCCTACCAAGTGAAAGCAGCACCAGAAAACTGAAAAGTAGCAAACGAGACCCCACTGGTCTCAAGAATCCCAATAGTACGAAGCATCCTCTAACATTTTTCCAGAAAACCCTGGGCATGCTCGCCCTCAACACCACTGAATGTCGGAGGCTGAAGTCTACTAAACATCTCCATACTATGCTGCTCATCATCTGGCATAGTTGGAACGACGAAGTCCTGAACTGGAGCAACCGGCTGGGCTGGAACCACCCCCGGTGTCTGATGGCCCTGAGTAACTTGCTCAGGTATCCGGGAAACTAGAGTCTGACTGCCTCCCCGTCTTGAAAAGTAGCGCCAACTTCTTGAGCAAGGGTGGTGCACACAGTCAAGATCTGAGCCAAGTTCTCCTGAAGACCCGGAATAAAAATAGGCACTGCCGGTGCCTGAGCCTGTCCTGTTGGTGCATCTACGGCAGGAACCTGATCCTGAATAGTTGGGGGATCAACTGGTACTGCCTTGGCTACTGCACGGGCTGGCCTCTACCTCTACCACAACCTCGACAACGACCTCGACCTCTCGCCGGTCTAGCTGGTGGATGATCACCCTGATTGGTAGCGCGAGTCCTCACCATCTGTGAGAGAATGAAACAACAGAAGTTTAGATTTCCAGAATTAAATAAATGGCACGACAGAATTCAAGAAAAATGAGATTGTTCCTAAGGGTTCTGCAGCCTCTCGAATATAAGTACAGACGTCTTCGTACCAATCCGCAAGACTCTACTAAACCTGCTCATGAACGTTGAGTCCTATGTAACCCAGGCTCTGACACTAACTTGTCACGAACCCAAATCCTAAGCCGACCGTGATGGCGCCTATCATGGGACTAGGCTAGCCAACCATTTCAGACTATCATAATATTTCATAATTTCCCAAAATTAACAGATTTTAAAACAACAAAATGAGATGAAAAATTTATACACTTCCCAAAACCTGGAGTCAACTGTCATGAGCATCTCGGACTGTAAATACAATGTACAATATAGTGACTTGCTACTACAAAAGTCTGAATGTACAAAAGACAAAAAAACTATGATCTGAGGAAAGGAAAGGAGGTGAGCTGAGGATGCTGACCAACTACCTCGATCCTCGAACAAACTCCAGGCGCGTCCAAAAATCAACTAGTGAGATGGTCCTGTACCTGGATCTGCACACAGAGGTGCAGGGAGTAACGTGAGTATGCTAACTCAGTAAGTAATCAAAGTAACTAAAAATTTGAGTGTAGTGACGGGCATTTATAAATCAAGTAAATCCATATAATGAATAATAGTGGAAATGAATCGATGAAGTCAAGAATCTATATTCTGAATATTTCATAAAACCCCAGTTTCCATTTAAAAATCTCGCATGAAATCATTTGTCCAACTTTGTCATCAGAGGCTCAGTGTAAAGAAGAGTGAAAAACAGTAGTTTCATAAAATATAAGCCCCTCAGGCACAGTATCACTCACAATAAAGCCTCTCGGGCAAGCCTTTCAGTCACTCGTGACTCCACTATCAGTATCTCATGCTCACACTAGACACTCGTACTCAGAAAGTACCAGGAATACCCACAACTGCTGCGGTGGGCAGCCCGATCCAACACACACACACACACACACACACACACACACACACACACATATATATATATATATATATATATATATATATATATATATATATATATATATATATATATATATATATATATATATATATATATATGTATATATATACACTGCTGCATCGTGCAGCTCGATCCTTATAACATACGCTGCGGCGTGCAGCCGATCCATATAATAGTCGACTGCGCCCACTTGGGGTGTACAGACTCCGGAGGGGCCCGTACAGCCCAAGCGCTATATTTGATGCGTTGTGCAGCCCGATCCAATATGTACATTGCTGCGGCATGCAGCCCGATCCATATATAACATATATTGTTGCACCGTGCAGCCCGATCCATATATATAATCTATATTGCTGCGGCCTGCAGCTTGATCCATATGTAATATATAACATATATATTGTTGCGGCGTGCAGCCCGATCCATAACTATCCTCACATACTTGGCTCTCGGCCTGGACATATATATTGCTTCGGCGTGCAGCCCGATCCATAACTATCCTCACATACTCGGATCTCGGCCTGACTCAGTCATCCTCACAAGCCACTCGAGCAATTCATCTCAACTCACGGGACTCAACCCAAAATACTTCTCAGAGTTTCAAAGCAGTATGATAACAGTGAAAATAACAACAAGTGGTAAACATGAGTGAGTTCACAGATGTGCTATGAGGATAGTGGGAGAATAGTTGTAAAAGTACCTCTAAGGGTCTAAACAGGTCGGCACAAGGCCCCAAACAGGGCTCACATCCCATAAACAAGTATAAATTTCTAAAATACAGTATGTCTTAAGGTTTCAAATCGAATGCGCAGCTTAATAGTCACTATGGGACGGCCCAAGTAACAATCCCTATCGGTGCACGGCACACCCTCGTAACCTAGCATGTGCGTCACCTCATTTACCAAAACAATATCAAATAACGGAGTTTATACCCTCAGGTTTAGAGTTACAACCTTTACTTACCTCAAAACAGCCCAAAATCTACTCCGTGATACTCTTGCCCCTCGAATTGGCTCCCAAAACCTCTGAATCTAACCAAAACCAGATTAACGCCATCAATATACGCTAAAGGAATAGAACCCAATTGAAAACTATCAATTTAGACATAATTCTCAAAATTCGGCCAAACCCGAGCCCCGGGTCCACGTACTGGAATTCTATAAAAATTATATCACAAGAATCCTCATCCTCCCACGATTATATACATACCAAGAACACCAAAATCGGACCACAATTGCCCACTCAAATCCTCAAAAGAAATTTCCAATTCCATGAACCTAACATCCCCAATTTTGGTTTAAATCCAACAATTTTCCGGTTTAATTACTTAGAAAAATGACATAGAATCGAGTTATGAAGTTGAAAATCTTATCTCCAAGTGATTCCCTTCGATTTCCTCTTCAAACCCTCTCAAAGAGCTCCAAACCCGCTCAACAATGGAGGAAGTTAGACAAAAATTCGCAAGAAAGGGCTATTTAAAACATTTTGTCCAACACTAATATTTCCTTCAATGCGATCGCGTATCCTGACATGCAATCGCAATGCACAGTCCAGACCATTCTACGCGTTCACATACAAACACACGCGTTCACATACAAACACACGCGTTCCCATAGCTCAAATATCCACCCCACACACGCGTCTCAGAACTCCTATGTGATCGCACAAAGGGCCACGCGAACACATTGCTTCAGCTGCCCACCTATGCGATCGCAATCCTTATTACGCGATCGCATAGAAAAAACTTGCCTTCCTCAAACTTTACTCTACGCGATCGGGGATGAACTCATGCGATTTCAATGAACAAAACACTGCTTCGAAAACACCAGAAAACCAGCAATTCCCCAAGGACCAAAGTGCTTGTTTGAGCATCTGAAACACACCCGAGGCCCCCGGGACCTAAACAAAACCTACCAACATACCCCATAACATCAATCAAACTTAGTCGAGTCTTTGAAACACCAAAAACAATGCAAGAATACCAAAAATCACATCAAATTCAAGCCTATGAACTTTGAAACTTCTAAATTTTGCCAATGATGCCGAAACCAACCAAAACACATCCGATTGACCTTAAAATTCGAACATATATCCAAAATGACATTACGAACCTGCTCTAACTGTCGAAATTCCATTCCGACCCCGATAGCCTATTTCCCCTTGCCGACCGAAAATCGCCAAAAACTAACTTTCGCCAATTCAAGCCTAATTCTACACGGACATCAAACTTCATTCTGAACACACTCCTAAGTCCCAAATCACCTAACAAATCTATCCGAGCTATAAAATCCACATTACAAGGTTTTTTTACCAATAATTCAACTCCCAGTTGACTTTTTCAACTATTAAGCTAATTTAAGAGACTAAGTGTCTCTGTTTTCACCACGACCACTTCGAACCCGAACCAACCGACCCAACACCACATAAATAGGATAAGAAACATATGATAAAGTAGAAATGCAGAAAACGGGGCTAATCTCATGAAACGACCGGCCGAGCCGTTTCAAAAATATTAGAAGGAACGAGTTAATGAACACTTACCTATGATTTTGGGAGGAAAAAGCCTTGAGAAAATTGCCCTAGGTCTCCCACCCTTTTGAAAATAAGAAGAAAGATGGCTGGTGTTCGAGTTACTATGAACTCATTGCCTGACCTTCGCACCTGCGGTGCTTGGGTCGCAGCTACGGTTGCGCACGTGCGGGAGGGCTTCCGCTTTTGCGAAAAAAAGGGAATGGGCGACTGGGGCCGCACCTGCGGACAATGTTCCGCTTCTGTAGAGGAAGTCCGCATATGCGAAAAAAAGGAAGTTGGGCCTGGGTCGCACCTGCGGGCTGGCGCTCGCACCTGCTGTTAAAGGCTCGTAGGTGCCGGCACACCAGAACTGGTGCACCATCAGCCTTTGTTGAGGGTTAACTCAACTCGCGCATCGCCTGGATCGTTCCCGAGTCCTCAGTAAAAACCAAACATGAACACAAGTCTAAAAATATCATACGGATTTGCTCGTGTGATCAAATCGCTAAAATAACACCTAAAACTACGGATTTAGCATTAAAACTCATGAATTTCTCAAGAACACTTCAAAATTACTATCTTCTCAACCGGACGTCCGAATCTCGTCAAATCAACTTCGATTTCCACCAAATTTCACAGATATGACTTAAATATTATAATAAACCTATATCGGGCTTCGGAACCAAAGTACGGGCCCGATACTAATGATTTCACACATCAATCAATTTCTTTAATTCCTTTAAATTTCAGTTTAATAATTTTCATCAAAAAATTTATTTCTCGAGCTAGGGACCTCGAGTTTCGATTCCGGGCATATGCCCAAGTCCCATATCTTACTACGGACCTCCTTGGACCGTTGGAAAATGGGTCCCGATACGTTTACTCAAAAAGTTGACCAAAGTCAACCAAAAATTAAATTTTAACTCTCAAAAATTATTATTTCATATATTTTTACATAAAAGCTTTTCGGATTCACACTCGGACTGCGCACGCAAATCGAGATAAATAAAAATAATATTCTTAAAGCTAACGAGCCCGAAATGGAATCTTAAATCATAAGATGACCCTTTGGGTCATCACAAGATGCATTACTCAATTTTCTCGTGAAGTCAGTGTCAATCCATCCCAAAAGTCCTGGACTTGCAACTAGAGTTCTAGACCACTATACTGACACTTACTCACTGTCTCTTTGAACCTCTCCCAAGATTCACACACAATTTCAGTCTCATTTTAGCAGAAGTTGTGGATTTCTCTTCTAAACTTACTCGTTTTAGCTGAGGACAAATATTTTGCAAGAAATTTTCTGGTCATCTCCTCCCATGTTCTAATCGATCTCTGGGGCAAGATTAGAAGCTATTGCTTTACGTCATCTTTCATTATGAAGGGGAATTCCCTTAAATAAACTGCATCTTGCGACGCACCATTATATTGAAAGGTGTTCATGATCTCCTCGAAGTCCATCAGATGATTGATTGGATCTTGGGTCATCCTTCCTCCAAAGACACAGCTGTTTTGGAGGGTCTGGAGAAACCCTTGATTTAACTAAAAATTATTGGCTGCAACTGTAGGTGGTCTCACACTGGATAAGCCTTGGTCATACGCTGGTCTAGCATAATCACCGAGTGGTCTCCCTTGGCCTGGAGCTACGTTTCCGAACTGGTCTGCATCCAAGGGCTGATTCTGAGCCATTCTTCGAGCTCTTTCCTCCTCATAAGCAATTTGTGCATCTCTCAAGGCTGCTTCTTCAGCATCTCTTGGAGCTTTCTCTCTGAGTCGGGCTGCCTCTCTCGCAGCCAAATCAACATTATCATCATATCCCGCCCTCTTTTCTTTGGTTGATGATTGCCCAACCTTCTCTATATTCTCAAAAATATTTCTTTCCCTCCTCAACTGTCACAGATGTTTCTCGATTTCTAGTTCGTATGGTTGTAATTCCTTACTAGAAGATCAAGTCATGCACCAATCTAACATGTAACCTACGCACAGTCAATGAACACCCAAACATAAAAAAAAAAGGAAAAATTATTGAATTGACACTACAAACTATTTCAAACACTATTGGTTCCAATCCCCGGCAAGCGCGCCAAAATTTGACGAGCGCAATACACACACTAAAATATGCTCGCTAGTCGAATATAGTAACTTAAAATATTGTATCCACATGGATTGGAGTTAAGCAGTTATTATCGTAGTTTGTAGCTAAATTCTATCCAAGATGATCACAAATTGAGATTTATGTGATTTAGACTAAAAATTAACTAGAATCTAGAGCTAATTGACTAATGACAATCAAACAATAAGCAAGCAATGAAGGTTATCAGTGGAAGAAAATATAGGTTGATAGGATAGGTGTAAGACAAATGTTTGGGATTTAACTCTAGATAATTCACTTCTAATGTTCAAGCGAGTCTCTCGAGTACACTTGATTATTAGATCAATTGATTAGTAGAAACTGCTCTCTCGATTAAGTCTCAACCTCACGAGATGAACCAATTTACGCTCGGTGAGATATGCAAGAATTTGTAGTGGATTGGTCTTTAGGAGAATATCTCTCGATTATCCTCCTAACTAAGTTTAATCAACAATTAACTAGCCTCTTCCGATTACTAGGAAGAATTAATGACTTCAACCAACAAAATATAATGCAACAGTATCACAAGTTATGCCTCTCTCGATTACGTGAACAAGTGAATATAGATGCAATAGTTAAAACATCCAAAAGGATTCAATACATAAAACTAGAGCTAATTATCCACAAACAAGTATCAATACTCCAAATCCATCAAATCCTAAAGAGAAATAATTCATAGATATGGAGCAATTTATCACAAAGATGTTTAAAGTAAAGAAAAACATAAAACAATCCAAACCCTTGTCTTGAGTGAGGATTGAATGATGAAATCCTTGAGATTTTGCTTCTCCACCTCCTCCTTGGCTCACTTAGGTCTAAGATGTGTCAGAAGTCCCAAAAATACCATTTTCCCATGTATTTATACTGAGTAGGGTCGGGTCGGACGAAAACACTTGTTCCTACGCGAACTTGGAAAATAATCTGTATAAATTGCACAGGTGCGCCGCATGGGGAAATTCAGAGAGTTTATTCTGACAGACTGCAGGAAAAATGGATTAGCATGGCACCCCACGAGCCGCCCCCTGCGGCAGTGGGGGTTTCTTAGAGTATGAATTTTTCTTGACTTTTTTGATATCCAGACGTGGTTTCCGACCACCGAATGCGATCTCAGATTAATTCCTTGGGATTTTCCTTAGACTTCAAAGCTCCAAGTTACTCAGAATTAGCTCCATAACATTTACATAGCTCGGAATCCTCCTACAAGGCATAAATACACAATTAGTGCAAAACACTATCGATTAAAGCGCAAACTCAATTAAAATACAGTAAATTAGGGATTGTGATAAACATGAGATTATAGCCTACCATCAGTAATTGTGATAAATGATAAGAGGATGACATTTAGGCCTTCGATTGAGTAATGTTTCAAAGAGAAAGGATTTCATGAATTTCATGGGATTAGAATACCCCCATAAGATGAATCACGCTAGGATGCGATGAAATATGATTATTAAAGTATAGTATCGTCCTTAGGTGGATCAGGAAAATAACATCAGATGTTCCTCGATAAGACGTGAGCCCTAGTGACAATGTATTACATAAGAGGTTTCAAGTTATCAGTGGTAGATTATATATCAACATTAAGGTGAATCAACAATAGATGGATAAAAGTTTCAATGTATGAGATGAGATTTGGTTGTCATTCTTAATATGGATAGCAATGAGGAAGCATTGAAGGACTTAGACTATACGAATAGGATAAGCAGCGAGAGAGTAACCTGGAGTTGGGTAGCAGACCTCGGTAATAATAAAATCGAAGTAAGGGTTAGGGTATAGTATGACCTACTTAGATGCAGTAAAGCCATAAGGATAGATAATCGAGGCTATGAAACAAAATATAGCAATAGTTGTAAGTTCGACAAAGTACCAAACGAAGAACACCAGTACACTTATAGATGCCTAGAGGGACAACTTGCCATATTTTTGTATATATTCACAAAGTGAGGCCTAGATATTGGCTAAAAGCCAGTGGAAATAGGAGAGAATAGTCTTATAGGCACAAGTACAAGGACAAAGTCATACAGGTTGTATGATAGAAGGTAGCCACAGTTACGAGATTGGAAGAAATTCGATCACAAGTCGTGGTGTGAGAAAGAGGCCTAAAGGGGGGAATGCCCTGTCCTTTGGATTTATTCACTGAACAATTGACTAGATAGCAAAGCTAGTATTAAAGTACTCCTAATATCTGTAGGTTATGAGACTGATAAGCGCATTGGTCAACATTCGAGGATGAATGTTCCAAAGGGAGGAATGATGTTATACCTTGCACGTAGAACTACATTGTAAATCAATTTAGGTAAGCTAAAAAATGAGATCATCTTTGAAAGTACATAAAGTAAGTTAATCATGTTACTTGGAGGTTACAAATACCTAAGATCATGAACTGCAAGTACCAAAAAGGTTGGAAGGTTTAGAAGCTAAATGAGTCGAAGAAAATAAGTTTCATCGAAAGTTGACAAGTTGGGAACGTTATAACATGTGATTTTGGGGTGAGACTAGGGTGCTTAACATGATAAGAAGATTATGTTATGAGTTATTTTAGTCGTATAATAGTTGTGTCTTATGTTTTGAAGTCAAGCGAGTTGTGGAACAAAATTTGGAAAAGGTTATCGTAGGTTACATTCAAATAATATGATGAAAAAAAGTCGTATGATAGCCAGTCAGCTCCTGTTGGAGCCCCTCAAATTTATTGAAAATTCTGGCTGCCTTTGTGGCTGTCGTTTGCTGTTCTCCTTCAGCGTTGCGGCTGATATTTTAATGTCACCTTTGGCCTGCCACATCTTGTGGTCCATGTCATCTAACCTTTTCACTAGGTTGGTTCTTAGATTAGATATCGTACTTGCGATGGGTCTAAACACATTAACCGTCTCTTCAAGGGCTGCAATACGGTTCCCATGATTCACCATTGTCAGAAATGGTGGCAATGGAAATGTGTTTCCTCTTCCGATGTCGAGGTGAGGCTCTGATACTAACTATTACGTGGTGCCTTCATGAGATGTCTTAGAAAGGTCGATGTAAGGCTAAGCAATCGATGTCCATACAGTTATTATCCTCCAATTGAGGTACCCCCTGTAAGCTAGACGAGACTGTCAATGCCATAGGGAAAACCAACGTAAAAAATAATTGAGAAAACAAAAATGAGAGTGAGAAATAAAAAAGCTTGATTGCATTAATGAAAACTATTACATAAAGGCAACATGGTGTCGAGAGGGGGAGACACACATATAGAGAATTGTTTTCTTGCTTGAAAGTTTGACTACTTGATTCCCCCTAACTTAAAGAAAATAAACCAAAGTTACGGGACTTGACATATCAAAGCTAGAGAATCATAATAGAAATACAGGAAGTAAAACTACCCTACATTTACAACAAAAAGACTTAGATTACTACAAGGTACAAACAAGCCCATTGACGACAATCTTGTCTTTATCAACAGGATCTGCGCACGCGGTGCTAGTCGCAGGGCATGAGTCGATTTCATTGACAACGAGCATGCACTGGGGTGCTGCCTACCAAGGGGCACTATTGGCATCTGTCTGCGGCTAGACGCTGGCGAGGGCTATCAATGGGGTGACATAGGCACATACATGCTTGTCACTTGGCGGGACCAAGTCCACTTGGTCATCCATGTCCCTAGGTATTGGGTGGCTTTCCAAGATTCCATGGGGCGCATCCAAGGATTCATGGGGAATTGCTGGAATTCCACCCATGACACTAAGTATGATACATATGACTTCGGCAAAGTTAGAATGTTTGGAAGTTAAGAGAATGATTTTGATCTTCGATTTGAGGTTTTGATGTTAATTGTGGTGTTTTGATACTTTGGGCAAGTTTGGATAATGTATTTGGACTTTTTGGTATGATTTTATGGGGTCCCATGGGTCTCGTGAGTGACTCAGATTGATTTTGATTTGTTTGGTGTCATGTTGGCAGTTCTAGTTCTAGTTCTTCTCACCTGCGGAGGTTTGGTCGCATGTGAGATGTCGCTTTTGTAGATACGTTGTAGATTTTGCAAAGAGGAAGTTCTTTGCAGGTTGTCTCTTATGCATAAAAGGAAGCAGAGGTGAGAGGCAACACATGTGAGGTTTTTGTCGCAGATGCGAGAGAAAACCTGATTTGGGAATCCGTATTTGCAGAGTGTATGGCGCAGATGCGGTGTCACATCTACGGTGGATTTTTCACACCTGCTGAGCCACAGATACGGCAGGTACTTCGCATATGCGAAGGATGGAACTTTGAGTGGAGTTAGCAGATACGAGATTGGACTTGCGAATGGAGTATCGAAGATGCGATGTTTTTACCTCATATGCGAGGATGCTTGGTAGAATGTTATAATCGTGAGTTAGCTTCATTTTATCATATTTTGAGATTGAGAGCCTAGATTGGAGTAATTTTTTTTAAAATTTTCACAAATGTGGTTTGGGTAAGTGCTCTTCACTCGGATTTAATTATTCTTCATGATTCTATCTCTGATTTTGGAATTTGATTGATGGTTTTAAGGAAGAAAATTTAGGGGTTTTGTCTACACTTTAAGAGAGAGTGTTTTAGGGGTTTTTACCATCAATTTGGATTCGTATTAGGAAATTAACTATATATTTGGACTCGACAGGTTATGGGTCATCGAATTTTTATATAGGTTTCGTATTTCGGCCATGTGGGGCGAGGTTTTTGGAAATTTCTTCAAAATCGAAGATTTATTGATTGGGATCAATTCATATACCATTGCTTGACTTCCTTGGATGATGTTTATCTTGGATTTGCGGGATTGGAAGGCTAGAGTGAGGTTTCAATGCGATGTCTAGTTGAAACTAGCCCGGGAATAGGTACGTCTCTTGGCTAACCATGCTAAGAGGGAAACCGCTAGGATTTGACTTGATTTCTATATGTTTAAGATATTTTGGGGTGGTGTATATACATGGTGGCGAGTATACATGTACTGACCAACTTTATATAATGTCCATAGTAGAATTGAGGGAGTTTATGCCTTGTTTTGATTATGTGATCATCTTGATTAATGATTTGTTGTCTTATATGACTATGTTTTCTCTTTTATCCATGTTAGAGATCATCCCTAGGTTTATTATTATTTATAAAGGCATGGAAACTTGTTCTTGACATTTTAATTGCTTGGATCATCTGTAGTCATACAGATATTTTATGAGCATATATCTGCATGATATTATCAAGTTCATGTACACCTTTTATCTGTATATTCTTAGGTATATGCATACATATCACATTTAGATACTTGATTCGCAATGAAATTGTGGCACGGAGGGAAAGGTCGTGCGGTTGAAATACAATTATAGCACATACATAATGAGTGGATAGCGATAATGAGTGATGCTATTATGCTCCTCTTTGCGCTTGGATTTCGTACTGTCCCTCCGGAGTCAGATGATTAACCATGTTATTTTGGGTCCTGTGAGCTTGGTCGGTACATGAATTTTGTACCTGGTCGATACATGGATTTTATATCGGGTTATTGTGCTACATGGATTTTATATCGGGATACATGGGTCTCGTATCGGGGTAAGTGGATCTTGTACCGGTTTGAACATGCATACATATTCTTGATTCATTTAGAGGCATCTATTTAAATGCTACTGTTTCATGCTATGTATACATGCTAGTTAGGAGTCTCGACTCTGTTGATTGAACCATGCCAGTCTTACTTGCCATAATTGAGTAGTGTTATGATTATCTGTTGAATTGAAAAAGCATGCTTTAGGTCTTTCAGCTATTTTATATCTTGATACCTGTTGATCATGAGGATATTTATTGTTACATCTCCTGACTTGTTATTATTTCTGTGCTGTAAGTATTTGGATGCATCTAGCCTCGCTACTACTTCTTCGAGGTTAGACTTGATACTTACTGGCCACTGACCGTGGTGTACTCATAATAGCTTCTGCATATTTTTGTGTAGGTTCTGAGATTGGTATTATGGTACCCTTTAAGCTGAGTACGATGTGTTAGTGGAGATTTCGTTTTGAGATGCCATGTTGTTCCGATCCACAGCACATGGAGTCCCCACCTTGTTTATCTCCTATCTATTTTCTTTCTCATAGACAGTTGTAATCATGTATTTAAACGTGCACATATCCAGTAGTTGCTCGTGTAATTATGTCACCTAAGTCTTCGAAATTGTAGTGTTTTGGCCGTATTTTGACCATGTTATACTTGTATTCAGATATTTACTAATTTGAGATTTTTGTGCTTTTATTATGATATAACTATGTTAATTAATGAAAATTAGACTTTATTTTGTTGATTATGAGTTGGCTTTCTTAGCAAGTACGGCTAGGCGCCATCATGGCCTGAAGCGAGATTTTGGGTCGTGACGACACATAATACCATTGCAGCGTGTAACCCGATCCACTAATATTCGCATGGTGCATGCCACCCGATCCACACATAATACTATTGCAGCATGCTACTTGATTCCCAAATATTCATGTGGCGGCATACCACCTGATCCACACAATAACATCAATATCCAATATCTGCTCATAATATTCGGGATGCCAAATTCTCATCTTTTTAATATATTCAACTCAAACTCATAGATATACGTATGAGGCAACATAGTTGAAGGAGATGAATAATAATAATATAAATGCAGATTAAATTCACATAAGGCTAAAAGTTTGCTAGTTATTCATGTAATTCAATTCATGTCAGCAATTCAATAAGCAATCTCATCGTTCAAACGTCTTATCATAATAGTTATCATGAATGAAATAAGTCATTTAACCTCTAGTTCATGAATCAGTATGACAATTTGACTACGGCTCGACGAAGAAGCTCAATATGGCAAAATAATTATCTAGGCCCAATTCAGCAAGTCAAAACTTTAAGCATGCTTCTAAGCCACAATCACAAGTCATTACGTAGTCATAGAATCAACAAAATATGAATAAGGAGTTCACATAGTCCAAACAGGTCATAATCATAAGCCAAACACTTGTCGGATATGGTCATAACATAGATACGCATATAAGCTCGTCATCTCGCATATACATGGCTGCTAAATCATGCAACGTGCAGTAAATAGATCACCTATGGGGAAAATTCTCTCTTACAAAGATAGACAAGAGACTTACCTCCATCCAACAAGCTTTAATCAACACAAAATCGTGTTTCCTTTCAAATCCAACTCCCAACAATATGAATCTAACCTAATACAACTCAATAACATTAAACAAAGTCGTAGGAATCATTTTCAAATAATAAAGCTTTAATCTTTAATCAAATTGCCAAAAGTCAACAAAAGTTAACCTGGGAACACATGGTTAAAACCTGAGTCAAGGGGTAGATCCCGACTATTCGTAACCCCAAGAGTCAACATATGTGATTATATTCCAAAATCGTCCAAATCGACCCTCCAAATCCATAAATTACCCTCTTCGGTATTAGACAAAAATCCCAAAATTTCACTATAAAATTCCATGTTTTAGGTAAAGAAATCTATGGGGAATCAACATATATAACCAAATTCAAGTAAAAACTACTTATCTCCAATGTGATAGTGAAATTCCTCTTCAATTTCTCCTCCTCTCGAAGTATAGGGCTCAAATTATGAAATTTCGGGCAAAGTCTAGAAATTGGACAAATTAAAACACTGCCAGAAATTACCCTTCGCGATCTTGCAAAACCCTCACGATCATGATACACAATTCAAAACTGCCTCCTGAAAGTCCTACACGAATGTTGCATAGACCATAAGAACTCAGAAGTTATGTTTCATTCAAATTAGTTAAATTTAATCGTTTTGACGGACTGTTTTTACGTAAATGATAAGTAGAAAAGAGGTAGGAACTAGAATAAATAGTGCATTAGCAATAAATACAAGAATATTACTTCCATAATCTCATCGATTTTTTACTTCACAAGACGAAGGCCAACTAGCCTCTCCACTCTGTAGACACGAAGGTCCAATTGCGAACACGACAGCTAACTCTGCAATACTCTACGAATGCAAATGCTCTTAAGTGAACGCGATCCATGCCAACTGCCAGACATGGAACCTTCTCCGCGATTGCATAGACATTCCTGTGATCACGAAGTACAAATCTTTTCCTGCCACACTCTTCTCCAAGAACGCGAGGTTACCCTCGCGAGCATGATGCACAACCGAGACCAGCCAAAAACCCACAATGTGAACTCAACTGAAAAGGTCCGAAACCATCGCGAATCACACTCGATCTCCTTGGAACCCCATCAAATCATACCAAAAAGTCAAAATACATCATCCAAACTTATCCAAAGGCTGGAAACACAAAAAATAAAATCTAAACATAGAAAGGAAGATCAAAATACTTCCCTTAACTTCAAACATTCAAACTTCGTCGAATGCATCTGTATCACACTTAGACATTCTGATTCATAACAAAACTTCACACACAAGTTCCAATCAACTAAATAACCTATCCGAGGTGTCAAATCCTCAATCGAAGCCTGATAATATGAAAGGCAACTCCCGGTCAAACTTAAGAACTCTCAAATTCTTCATCTTGCCAACATTCAATGAATAGAGCCAAAACCTTCTAGGAACCTCCGAATCCAAATCTGAACATATGCTCAAGTCCAAAATTACTATAAGAACCTATTGAAACCATCAAATTTTAATTCCGAGATCGTTTACTCAAAAGTCAAATTTTGGTCAATTCTTCCAACTTAAAGCTTTCAAACTGAGAATCACTCTTTCATAAATCATGAACCTCTCGAAAGACAAAAATAAATATACATGCAAGATATATTGTATTATATGAAGTTATTCAAGTCCTCAAACCACCGAACGAAATGCTAGAGCTCAAAATAACCAGTTGGGTCGTTACATATTTTGATATTCTAATTATTAATATATATGTGAGAGTATCCATATATATTTTAAAAATTAATTGTAATTTATGTTTCTTTGATTTCACTATATGCCGTAAAAAAAAAAAATTAAAAAAAAAAAAAAAAGATGGTTCACCTCTCTACAGCATAATTTTACGCCATTGGAGGTCAATATGGATTCAACTGAGGTAATTTCTCTACTCCACTCTCAAAATTCACATTACTCATCCTTAACTAATGAATGCAGGTACCTCCTATATCTACTGAGTAGTCCATGGGTGACACACATTTACAGGGAGCAAAATCAAGTTGCAGATAAGTTAGCCAAACATGGGGCAACCCTACCTCACCATACCCCCATTACTGAATTTTTGGAGCCACCTCCTTTTGTAATGCACGAGTTCACAGATGACCAACGGGGAACACTTCACAAGCGTACAACAACCTCTACCATGAAGCTGGACCACCCCTCTTTTTGTTTACATATGTCGTCCAACTCTTGTAATATTAACTTTGGCACTCCATCACAATTTGGTAACAGTGAACCCCACTCTTTTTGTAACACTATACCAAATCGTGCTCCTTATTTTTAATATATGAAATGCATCTTTGTTGACAAAAAAAAAAAAAAGTTTTACTCTTCATGAACTTTTCTAAAAAAAAATTATTTTTATGTTTTGCTTTTGCAGATTCAATACATATGAACATGGTAGGATTAATAAAGCCGGTATAACTTATCTGAGTATGAGGTAAAAAATTTATTTTGGGTTTGTACCGAGTTCATGTGTTTTAGTTATCTATGCTTTTTAGAAACAAATGTTTACTTTTTTTAGGACATTTAGATTAATTAATACAATTGTATCTTTTATGTAGTGTTTTTTCAACATGAGTGATGATGACAACAAAGCAAACACTTTCAAGATTTGTGGTGAAAAATACTAGTTCAAAAATAAATTAGATAAAAGATTATTTTTCTTTGTTATTGCTTTATGCATAAAAGAGTAAGTTACAATTGGAATAAAAAATTATGTTATTTTTATTCTATTGTTGTAGACGCAGTTGAATTTCGGTAGACGACAGCTAAGAAAACTTATTGAGTGGTAACAAATTGAAAAGTTTGGAAAGTTTAAGCCGGATATGAATGGTGTATTTATGCTCTAATCTTTTTTCTATGAATGAGTACGGAAACAATACACTAAAACTTAGTCTTGTATAACTTGAATGCACCAGATGAATAGACGATTATGTACTAATACGTAAACGTTGAAATGTTCATAAATGTATTTTCATTTTATAAAATTTTCACTCACGGAGATGCTTATCTACTGTTCTATATCTATTTCCATTAGTAGACCTATATATTTCTTAGTTCTCTTTATTTTAATTTTAAATCAACGAAAATTACCGTGTCCAAATAAAAATAAATTTTAAAATCTAATATAAAAGTAATTACATTTGTTATAAATAGAACTCTATTTAGAGTGAATGTCTATCTTTTAGAGAGTTCTACTTTGTGGCTAAGTCATTTTTCCCCTATAAATAGAGAGGTCTTACCCCATTGTAAATCATCCCAAAATTCAATAAGAATTTCCTGTCTCTCTTTCTCTACAATATTGTTCTTCTTCTTTTATTGTTCATAACACGTTATCAGCACGAGACTCTAATCAATTGAGTAGAAGCTTTGGGATTGAGCATAATGATTGTCAATTCTCCATGAACTTTCTTCATGATTAAATTCTGAATTTAAGGTAAATATTTTACTTTATTTTTCTCTTTTAAATTCTTGAAATTCTATAATTTGATTTTAATTACAAGCAAAGATAATAAGTTTTGATTATAACTCTAATAGAGTTGGAAAGAATTTATAACAACATGAAATGGTAAAATTGCTATGTCTTGCCATGATCAAATTCATGTATGATTATGGGCACATGAAGTAAAAACTCGTCCCATTGAATTTGCTTCATTCTCATTCCCCTTAAAGAGAATTTGATAGCAATGTGTGATAAGTCTGAAAAAAGACAAAATTATTACCGTGAAGGTATCAATGGATGTGGACGCGAAAATAGACGAAATTATAATCGTCATCATCATTGTGATAATGAGAATAATAAGAATTCTCAAAATAATCTTTCACTCTATGAAAGTAATATTTGTCATCGATTTGACATGAGATTTTGTAAAGCACATATTGATGCTTATGGTCCATTCATGATGCGAATGAGACAACATCTGATTTATGAATACATATTCATTCTTGGAAGAATATGAACGTGCTAGTGGTAGTGAATATACCACACTCACCTCTAGAAGGAGGTTTGAGATGATATAAGAAAATAATGTCATTATTATGGCATGAATGGTCATTGGTCACATACCTATTGTACGCCAAAATATTTTGGTAATGTGGTTATTAAAGGACAACAATAATGCAACAAATGGATCTTGCATATAATTTTGACCATGACCATAATGGCATAACTTTCTCTTTAAAAGAGATATTCACCATATGGATGTTGATGAATATGTGGTAGTACAAAACTAATTGAGAGCTCTGGAAGAGCCAGTTATTACTATTTTGGAGAAACATAATTGATTATCAATAATGTATTGTGTTGTAGTAAGTTTCAAAGAAACTTATTGAGTTTCTAAAGTATTCGCGAAAGCGATTGGTTATATTGAGACTATAACTAAAGGAAAGATTTAGTATCTTCTATTACTACAACTTGTAGCAGGGTAATATGTATGTGAAAAGTTACCCGCTTTATTCTCCAGTTTGTACTACACAAATAAGAATACGACAATAAAGTGGATGTTTATTGATATAAAAACTCATATCGTAATAAACTTGGAGTTTATTCACAATTGCACGTGCCATGATGTAAACCTGAAGTTTACTAATTCAGACAATTTTATTAAGCATGACCTATTGAGCAATCTTAATTTAAGTATGATGTGCAAAAACGAAAGAAAATTTACATGGGTAAATATTAAACTAAAAAGTTCTTTACGAATTCTCTTATATTGCTTGTTCTCATTAATCAATAGACCAACTGAAATTGGGATTGAATCCCATGAATGCTGGAAATAGAAAAGGTGAATATGGGCACATTCACCTGCCATGTATACCACATAAGATGCATCTATGAGATGGTTACATGTGCAATTATTATTAACC
>ML421523.1:0-10531 GCA_005239525.1 Nicotiana knightiana | reverse complement strand
AACATTCATATGCCACAAAAGATGCACCATAGGCTTGCCCGTAGTGTACTACTCTACTAATCGAGCTCATTCAGTCTAGGATCAATTAGGACTTTTATTTGGTTGTAATGTAGGCTTCGGGACGGGTAGGATACATTTAGATATAAGAATGGCTACACCTCCCAGGATTCTGTGGGTGGCGGGTTTAGCTAGGTGAAGAAGGAGGGGTGGTGAGAGAGATAGAGAGAGGGAGGGAGGTCGGCGATTTGGTGGCGTTTTTGAAGGTGATGGCTGCTTTTTGCCTTCTGGTTGGGGAGATGAAAGTCCAGAAGAAGAAAGGAAGGGGGCTGTCGTTCGGGCCAGATGTGGGGGGGAGGGGGGTCCGTTGAGTGTTGAAGATGAGAGGGTGATAGAGATGAGGAAGGGGTGGCGGCTCCAGCTAGGGTTTTTTAGAGGGAGGGTCTTGTTTGTTTTAATAGGTGAGGGAGGTGGGTCAGGCAGGCGGGTTGGGTCGGGTAGGCAAGCGGGTTTTGAGTGGGTTTGAGGGAATTGGGCCATGAAAATTGGCCCAGTGCGAATTTAGTCTTAACAGCCTTCTCTTCTTTTATGCTTTTTGTAGAATTAGCCACTTTAGACTCAAATTTAATTTAAATCTATATTTTGTCTAGCCTATGTATTTATTTTATCTAGTTATGGACTAGTGCAACTAATTGATTAATTAACCTACGAATGCAATTTTGATTTTTAGAAGATGTATTTGATAATGTAACTAAATCCTAAAAATGAAGTTTAAAATCTAACATGCTAATTAAATCAAGATTCGAACATTTTTCTATGATTTTTATTTTATTTTATGATTTTAGAATTCTTAAACATGCATGGAATGCAACTAAATAAAGAAAAGTTCCTAAAATTTATTAAAACTATTTTTGATTATTTTAGGAGTAATTTCCTTGTAGGGCAAAAATAGGGTGTTCACAGATGCCCCTCTTTGCTCGACAACATAAAGAGTTTTCGGGCAAAGATAAAGTGAGCAACTACGAGCAATTTTTTCCCGTTTGGTACTCCATTTGGAAGCATTTTGAAAAAGCTTTTTGACCGAACCTTGCTTCAGGGGTTGCCTATATATCCTTGGCTATAAAGGAATCAGGTCAGTGTAGTTCTGGAAGTTTTGGTAGCTGGAACTACCGGAAAGCTGTGATTTCACTGTTATTGCTGCTGCTTAGTGCTTGCTGAGCTCCTTATTACACTAAAATCAAAATGAAAAAGACTAAACTAAACCTATCAACTACGAGTTACAAGATCCCTATCTATGAGTCTTCTAAAGCTTGATCTCGAGTCTTGGCTGCTTCTTTATACAGACCCCGATCTGAATCTTGATGCTTGTTAGTCATTGGTGCTGGTTCAATCTTCTTCAACTTTTCGGGTCAAGACGGGACACGCACCGCTTGTGACTTCAATCTTGTCTTGAGCGGTCCACATCTTTTCCGTTTCTGTACTTTGGGGTCCAACTCTTTTCTTTTCTTCTTTTCTCTTATTCTGAATTGAGACGTCTTCTTTTGGTCGTCTCAAATTCATTGTAACCTGTGCAAAATCAAAGCAAACGAACGAAATTTTCTGCCCCAATTTTCACTAGGAAAATTCCGTGAGTTATTGTAATAAAATCTATGCTACTTTATTATTGAAAGCAATGAAAATCCGGGAATGGTGCACCAGGAGTTATTGTAGACTAGGGCGTGGATACCCTATGCCTAAAGGTAAAATCAACTAGGGAGTGGAGACCCTATGTTGGAAAGAAAATTGACAATTTATGTTGTCGTCAAGAAAAGATCACCAGGTTATGCCGGTGTCTGGGGAATGATCAACGGGTTATGCCGTTGTCAAGAAAGAGATCACCAGGTTATGCCGGTGTCTGGAAAGGTCAACAGGTTATGATGTCGCTTGAGAAAGAGATCACTGGGTTATGCCAGTGTCTGGATATGATCAACAGGTTATGTTGTTGTCAAGCAAAGATCGCCAGGTTATGCTGGTGTCTGGGGGGAAGATCAACGGGTTATGCCGGTATCTGGAAAGGTCAACAGGCTATGTTGTTGCCTGGGGAAAAGAGAGCGATTAACGGGTTATGCTGTTGTCGGAAAAGAGGAGATCACCGGGTTATGCCGGTGTCCGGGGAGGTCAACACGTTATGCTGTTTCCTGAAAAAGAGATCACTGGGTTATGCAAGTGTCCGAAGATGATCAACAGGTTATGTTGTTGTCTGGAAGATCACCGGGTTATGCCGGTGTCCGGTGAGGTCAACAGGTTATGTTATTGCCTGAAAAAGAGATCACTGGGTTATGCCAGTGCCTGAAGATGATCAACAGGTTATGCTGTTGTCAGGAAGATCACCAGGTTATGCCGGTGTTCGGAGAGGTCAACAGGTTATGTTGTTGCCTAAAAAAGAGATCACTGGGTTATGCCAGTGTCTAGAGATGATCAACAGGTTATGCTGTTGTCAGGAAGATCACCAGGTTATGCCGGTGTTCGGAGAGGTCAACAGGTTATGTTGTTGCCTAAAAAAGAGATCACTGGGTTATGCCAGTGTCTAGAGATGATCAACAGGTTATGCTGTTGTCAGGAAGATTACCGGCATATGCCGGTGTCCGAGGAGGTCAACAGGTTATGTTGTTGCCTGAAAAAGAGATCACTGGGTTATGCCAGTGTCTAGAGATGATCAACAGGTTATGCTGTTGTCAGGAAAATCACCGGGTTATGCCGGTGTCCGGGAAGGTCAACAGGTTATGATGTTGCCTGAAAAAGACATCACTGGGTTATTGTAGTGTCCGAAGATGATCAACAGGTTATGCTGTTGTCAGGAAGATCACCAGGTTATGCCGGTGTCTGGGGAGGTCAACAGGTTATGCTGTTGTCAGGAAGATCACCAGGTTATGCCGGTGTCTGGGGAGGTCAACACGTTATGTTGTTGCCTGAAAAAGAGATCACTGGGTTATGCTAGTGTCCGAAGATNTTGGCCCGGGGTTGAGGACCCTATGCTACTTTTAAGGTCGCATCATATTCAACTTCATTTCTTCTTTCTTTTTTTTTTTCTTTTTTTTTATATACGCGGGAAAAGATTTTTGGAGGAAGCTTCCCTTTCTTTGGAGTCAATGCTTCAGAGTTCCTTCTAGCTCTTGCGTGATTCCTTTTTATTGAATCTGCCTTTTGCGAGGTTTCTTTTGCACCTATTTCCTATTTTCAAGCAAAGAACAATTCGTTAGTTTGAAATGGTGGTTGGTTTTGCAGCCTTGATTTTCAGCTTCTTGATCTCAATTCTTTTGATGAAGATCTCAACCACTTGCTTGCTTGTTTTCTTGCTGGGGATTGGGTTTCATCTCTAATCCCGGGGGCCTTGGATTTCCAGATTTCACCATGGCGATCGGTCACGTGGGACCCAACATTTTATTTTGCCTTTGTGGGCTTTTCACTTGCTTTTTCTTTTGGATTTTCAGAGTATTGGGGAGGAGTTTTGGCCCCTCAAATTCTGCTGCGATGGTTAGTCGTGTGGGACTTAACCTTTCCAACTTTATTTCTCCTTTATTGGCTTTTCATTTCTGACTTTTCTTCCAACTGTAACTTTAGGTCATTTGGAATATTTCGGCTTTTCAAACCTTGCCAAGATGGTTAGCCACGCGGGGCTCAACCTTTCAACTTCAATCGCCCTTATAGGTACTTCAATTTGATTTCCTCCTTTCACGGCTTTAAGTTTGAAGTATCAACCGCTTCGGCCAGTCGGGATCGACTCGATGCCCCTGACGAGGCTGGGTGCCTTTTGCATATTAGCCCATGTCAAATGAGAGCCCTGTAAATCAGTCTTGCCATCTTTTCTTTGCCTTAGTTTCGGGACAGAGTTAGACTGAAGGGATTCAAAAGAAAAATAACGACAGGATGGACAACGAATTTAAACAAAAGGTGTCCTTTCGGGGAAAGGAAAGAAGGACTTATCTGGAGTGCATGCAGATTTCAATGAACATGACATGCCATTTGGAATGGATGCCTGATCCGCGTAAACCGTCCGACTCTAAGAAATTCATCACAACTATCATCTCGAGATCTAGAAACCTTGCCCCGGACTGTGTCTATATTAGTGATCCATTATCCTTTTCGATTAGTGGCGCCCTTTACGAATTTTCACCAACCAACCTCTTTCATTTCTCTTCTTACCGTCGCCTTGTAGTGCTCTTTCCGAGTTTTCACTAACAAGACTCTCTCATTTTCAATTTCTTTACTCACCGTCGCCTCACAGTGCCCGTGTGGGTTTTCACCGATAAGACTCTCTTATTTTGATTTCTCTCATTGCTTGTATCTGCTCCGAACAACTGTCTTTTCCAATTTTGGACATCTATGCCGATTGATTGGAAGGACTTGAACAGGGTTTTTGGTGAAAAGAATTTGGATTGAGCTACATCTTTGGAACCTTTCATGCGACACATTACCGAATCTTAACACTTGCCCTAGCTTAAACTCCTANTTTTTTCAATAACATTTTCAGGTTCCAAAGAGGGTAATCAAAGGAAGGTAACCGGCTCAAAGGGTTGGCAAAAAGGGTTAATGGTGTTTGGGTAGCGAGAATGAAAGCCTTCGTCATCTCAAATGGAGAACATTTAATGCTATATGGAGGATCAAACATAGTACCTTTTGGCTGCACCTGCGTTGACAGTTGTTTCAAGGACATTTTCTTCGATGTACCCCAAGTACAAACACACTCTTTTGGCAGTAATGTATGGACCTTTTCATTCTGAACCAATTTTCCTTTGGCTATTCCGATTCATTATTTTATTTCCTTGACCAAACCTCATTTTCATTCGGATCCTTGATTCATTATTTCGGAGTCTGACAGCGTTTTAAGATCCAGGCATGAGTCCGCAAGCATGTCATGTTATTGAAATCTGCATTTAAACAGAACTGAAAGTAGAGTGAGAAAGAGACAAGATTAAGAAAGAGACGCTCTTGGAAAATGAAATATTAATTCCATTTGATATTTTTTTTTTAAAAGGGATAGAAAGGTTTACATCGAAAAGTAAGACAATAAAGTAAAACATCCGGATCACAACCTGGGATAATTCGGATGCAGAAAGGATAGCAAGGCTGGCTACCGAGACTCCCATCTGATGGGGGAACTTTCAGGCTTGGCGACCGTTTTTGGCTTTTCTTCTGTCTCGGCAATGGCTGCAATGGCCTTCAGCGCCGGATCAAGTTCTTCATCTTCAAAAATCATTCTGACCACCGGCCCAGTGTGAGCAGGCAGGGGATTGTTCATCATATTGGGGTCATCTTCATCCCTAAGCACTATTGCCTGGACCTCGATGAGATCTTCCACTGCTCTTTTGAGAGTCCAACAATCTTCAGTGTCATGCCCCACGGCTCCAGAGTGGTATTCACATTTAGCATCAGCCCGGTGCGAGGGGGACTCGGGGTTCGGCCGGTTTGGGGCCACTGGCTGCAACAGACCTAACCTAACCAACTTTTGGAGCAAGCTAGAGTAGGATTCACCAATAGGGGTGAACTGATTCTTTTTGAAAGGTTCTTTTGGGCGAGGATTGTATTGGGAAACATTTGATTGGGGATTATATGGAGCTTGGTAAAGATGGGAATTTCTGGGAAGTGGAGCTCGGTTTTGGGTATAATTTTATGGCTGTGTGTAAGGTTGTGTGTTCATCACCGCACAGGGAGGCGGTGTCACGGCATATGCAACATCATCTTGATAGGGTAATAGTGTTCTGGGATTTCAGGAAGCATATATGATTTGTTGAATGCCCTGTGGGCCCCTTCCGAGCTTGAAGCCATCATAGCTCCCTCTTCTATCTCTTTTTTGTTCATCAAACCCTCCGAACCATTCTAAACGGCTTGGGATGTAGCCTTAAAAGCACCTTGACTCAAAATTCGGCCCATTTCTAAACCTCTTTCGACCATCTCCCCAATTTTTATAGCTTCAGCGAATGGTCTACCCATAGCAGACATCATATTCTGGAAGTAGTCCGCCTCTTGGGCCAGTTGGAAGACCGTAACCATTTATGCTTCGTCCATTGGAGGCTTTACCCTGGCGTCTTGCTCACGCCATTTGACAGTATATTCACGAAAGCTTTCCGCAGTTTTCTTTTTCAAATTAGTCAAAAAGTTCCTGTCGGGAGCGATGTCTACATTATACTGGAACTGGCGGACAAAGTCTCGGGCCAAATCGTCCCACATATGCCAATGAGTAATTTCTTGATCCATATACCATTCAGAAGCGATCCCGGTAAGGCTTTCCCCGAAATAGGCCATCAGCAACTCTTCTTTTCCATCAGTACCCCTCAGCTGGTTACAATATCGTTTCAAGTGAGTCATCGGGTCTCCGTGCCCATCATATTTTTCAAACTTTGGCGTCTTGAAACCAACTGGCAGGTGAACATGTGGAAATGCGCATAAATCGTAGTAGGAGAGACTCTTCTGACCACTCAAACCCTGTATGTTCTTTAAACTTTGCTCTAAGCTTCTCATCTTCCGAGCCATTTCTTCTTGCTCGGGGTTTCTCATTGTTTTTTGCTGATCCATGGGAGACTCATATTGCGAGTGCTGAGGGTAAGAGTTTGGCTTGGGCACTGTTGGCTGTGCCATGGTGAAGATTGGTGGCACAACAAACATTGTTGGCGGTGCCCTTGAATCCGGCACCTGGGGGTGATCCACAGAAGGAATTCCGGGGCCATTAGACGGCATTAGAGTGTGCCCACATGGGATGAGTGGGTTGGGCACAAGGATGTTGGAAAACCCATCTGAAACGGGAATCGGCTCAGGAAAACCAAGGATTACAATTAGCGGTTCCCTGCCGTTAGACCAAGCGTCCCATATCTCCAACATGCGGCGACGCAACATTCTGTTTTCTTCAGCAGTTGCTGATTCCGGCTGCGGAATAGCCGATGACGGGCTATCCTCAGGACTGATGATTGGCATATTACCGGCGGAGACCGTCTCTACCTTTGGACCTTATGAAGGATGGTAAACCGGACTACCAACAAAACCAACCACCAAAACCTGGCTAATATTGCACACCAAACAACCTTGTTAGTTTTGAGACGTTTTAACATATAGGAAATCGCATATTGGGATGCAATGCACCTAACAGTTAAACGCTTCTACAATGTGTTTGAACGGTTGCATGTTTCATCTCGGCCTTTAGATGCCCCTTTCCAATTTTATCTCTCCTTTTTTTGAATTTTTCATATCTCGATTTCTATTCCTTTCTCTTTTTGTTATTTTCGCTCTTTATTTTTTCTCATTTATTTTGTCACTCTTCTCTTTCTCTTATTTTTTTCATTGATTTCGCTCTTTTCTTTATTTTTCACTCAATTTTTCTTTTTCTTATTTATTTATTTTTTTACTCAATTTATTTATGGCTATGATCGAATCCGATGGAGATTTCCTACGTATCATGATGCCGCATGAATCAGATCTTACGTAGTTCGGGAAGATTGAGAATGGAGCAAATAAGCTTACTCTTTTTTTTCTTATAAAAACTCAGGCATATTTTTTTTGAATTTTGAGGAAAGGCTTTAAAAGGAGAAAGAAAATATTTTTAGTTTTATTTCCTCTTTTTTTTTTGATGTTTTGATTGAGATGTTTGAAAGAAAGGGTTCTATAAAGCAAAGAAATATTTTTTTTTTTTGGATTTGACTTTTCTTTTCTTTAATTTCTTTTGAATTTTTGGAAAAATACTTCAAGATATTGGAAACCTGTATTTTGGATTTTGATTTCGTTTTTCTTCTTTTTTGAATTTCGTTTTTTATTTAATTTTTGAAACAAAAAACTTCTAAAGAAAAAGGAAATATTTTTGCATTGTGTTTCTGATTTTTGGAAGAAAGACTTCTATAGAAGAAAGAGAATATCTTTTTATTTGGATTTTTTATTTGATTATTTTGGATTTTTTTGGGAAAAATACTTCAAGATAAACAAAAAAAATATTTTGGATTTTGATTTTTCATTGATTTTCTTTTTTTGAAATTTTTGAAATGAAGACTTCTAAAGAAGAAAGAAAATATTTTTGGATTTGTTTTTTTGATTTTTTTTTCTTTTTTGGGTTATGGGCAAAAACTTCTAGAAATGGTGGATTTTTTTTTTGAAAAAAAAAATTCTTTTTCTTTTGTTTTGAACTTTAGGAATTTCAAAAGTAAGAAGAAAATATTTTTGTTGGATTTCATCTTTTGTCATCTTCTTTTTTTTTTTTTTAAGAATAAAGAAAATATTTTTGGATTTCGAATGTTGCCTCTACATTTTCAAAAGAGGGATTTTTAAAGAAAGACAAATATTTTATTTTTTTATTTGAATTTTTGTTTTTTGATTTTTTTTTGTTTTGGAAAATTATTTCTGAAGGATATGCTTAATTTTGCGTATTTACTGATTTTTATTTCCCTTTATTTTTTTAAAATCTTTTTTAACATATGAAAGACTTTGGAAAGAAGGAAAATATTCTTTTTATTTTGGGTTTAAAATCCTTTTCTTTTTTATTATTTTGTTTGAGATTTTCTAAGGAGGGATTTAAAGGAAAATATTTAGAAAATAGTTTTTGGGATTTTGATTTAATTTGTCTTTTTTTTTCTTTTTTCAGATGAAAAGTATTTTGGATTCTAAGACTTTTTTTTATTATTATCTTTTATCTGTTTGAAATTTCTCAAGAAAATACTCCTAAAGAAGGAATTAAACGAAAATATCTTCTTCTTTTTTTTTTTGGGGGATTTTCTTTATTTAATATTATTAGGGAGGAATTAAAGAAAATATTTTTGGATTTTTAAAAATTAGGGTCGGGACCGATGAGGTTTGCCTACGTATCTCACATCCGATGAGAATCAGACTTGCGTAGTTCTGCTAGTTGTGACGGAATCGGGGAAACATGACTTTTGAGGACATTCAATTATTTCCTTTCTTTTTCTTTTTTTAGACGGAGTTTTAGATTTCGAATACCTAACTCTCACTCTTTGTTTTTTTTTCTCTTTTTGTTTTTTTTGATTTTCTTTCCTATTCTAGAAGCCGGTAAACATGCATGCCGAAACAAACAGATGCCAAGTAGCACGTAAGATGCATCAGGATGGTTTTTATTTTGGGTTCACCTGTCTTAGACGGACCCAAACCCTGTGTTGAGTCCCCTAAGTCAAATGCACGTGATGCAAACAACGCGCTTACTAGGGATCCGACATAAGGTTATGTCATTCTAAGTTTGAATCCTGGGGTTTTGTTCTAGACCAGGCTTACCAAAGCGGACAGCTCGAGCCGAGGTCGGGGCAGCGTACCGGGAATACAGAAGCTTCACCGGCTTTGCAACTTGTCCGTACCTCGTTATAAAATTTGGATGACTCTAACAGAAAAGAAGTCACACGAAATGCACACTTCCCAAATGATTTAGAAGACTTAGAGAGAAAAGGGTTTCGGCATAATTTATATACAATTAAGATAATATCAAAGCGGTAAAAAGCGACATTTACCACGTTAGGCTTAAACATGTAAAAATCAGATAATAAAGTCAAATAAAACAGTTATATAAGCTCGAATTCTGAACCCTGAACCAGAGATTCTGGGTTCGATCCCCAGCAGAGTCGCCAGAGCTGTCACACCTCCCTTTTCCACCCCCGAGAGGGTAATAAGGGAGTTTTTCCAATTAAAGTGACATTATTCAGATTTGGGATTTATTTTAATTTTCAGAGTCGCCACCCGGATTTTTGACGATGTTCCGGGAAACCGTTTTATTTTAAAAATCCCAAACCAAGGAAATTTTGACTCTATTTTAATTTATCTGCGACCAGAAATCCGAGTAAGGAATTCTGTTAACCCGGGAGAAGGTGTTAAGCATTCCCGAGTTCCGTGGTTCTAGCACAGTCGCTTAACTATTAATATTTGGCCTAATTATCTAAATATTTACATATTTTAAACCTATTGTGGATTTTTAGCCCTCTTACTTTTTAGCCGCTTTTAATATTTATGGATTTATCTTAACCAAGTCACGATGGCGTGCACTTGTTATTTTTGGACACATCACAACCGCGTCACATGAAATGCACCCGCGATTGCTACGTGTGATTTTAATATAATTTTAAGTTAAAGCCGGGGACATGAGTTGTCACACCCGAATGTAGATTACGTAGCAAAACTATGATCGTGCCGGTTTTAGAATGCCTATTTGAGGCGATGTTTAATTATTCTCTATGTTTTCTATTTGAAGGAGCGTTTTAGCTTTAAGACCAATTAGGATGTTTATGGACTTATTGATGCGAGACTAAATTGCATAGTTTAACATGTGATATACCTTACATTTTATACGCATTAATGATAAAAATACACTTGTTATGTGCTTAATGGAGTTTATTTCATGTGTAGGTGAAGTGGAGATGGAAACGGAGCTAAAAGGATGCAAATACGTCGAAAAATACGCGAAAGGAGACACCCGGGCGATAGCCGGGCGACAGAGCCAAACACCGTGACCCTACCTGGCAGGCGTTTGGGTCCAAACGCCAGGGGCTGCCCAGTTCGGCCAAATCCGAGTTTTGACGGG
>MDKJ01257353.1:0-33492 GCA_005239525.1 Nicotiana knightiana | reverse complement strand
TCTGGACTTAAAATCCTATATTACTTGTCGACCACGTACACTTGCGTGGGCATTGGGAAATTAGCCAACACGAACCTTCGATATATTTTCTCGAGGAATGCACCTCGATGGCGATCCTTAGGTCGTGCTCCGATCCCATCGAGACCGGGCTTGGAACGCCATAGAAGCCTTAAAATCGGTCTTCCCCGATTTTACCGTATACAATCATCACTAATCCAACCTATGGAATTAAAATTAGATCTTCAGTAAAGAATATTTGTCCTTTTGATGCTTTCTTATCTCTTGTTGAACCTAAAAATGTTGCTGAGGATTTGCAGGATGCATACTGGGTAAATGCGATGCAAGATAAACTCAACCAATTTGAAAGGAGTCAAGTTTGGCATCTGGTACCTAGATCCTTGGATAGATCAGTTATTTGCACTAAATGGGTCTTCAGAAACAAACTTGATGAAGATGGAACACTTAAAAATAACAAGGCAAGATTGGTGGTTCAAGGATATAGTCAGGAGGAAGGCATAGAGTATGATGAGACTTTTCTCCAGTAGCAAGACTGGAGGCTTTAAGACTTCTCATAGCCTTTGCTGCTTATATGGAATTCACTCTTTACCAGATGGATGTCAAAAGTGCCTTCCTAAATGGCTATCTAAAGGAAGAAGTGTTTGTCAAGCAACCTCCGGGGTTTGAGAATAAGGAGAATCCTAATCATGTGTATAAACTTGACAAAGCACTATATGGACTCAAGCAATCCCCTAGAGCATGTATGAAAGACTATCAAAGTTTTTGCTTGAGCATGGCTACAAGAGAGGTAAAATTGATAGTACTTTGTTCTTGAAAGAAAAAGGTAAAAACCTCTTGGTAGTTCAGATATATGTGGATGACATAATCTTTGGAGCAACTACTGATAAGCTAAGTAAAGAGTTTGCTGAAATAATGGGGAGTGAATTTGAAATGAGCATGATGGGTGAGCTTAATTTCATCTTAGGCTTACAAATAAAACAAAATTCAAATGGAACTATATTCCATCAGCAGAAGTATGTAAAAGAGTTGCTTAAAAGGTTTAAAATGGAAGATGCAAAAGAAATTGACACTCCTATTGCAACAGCTACAAAATTAGATATAGATGAACTTGGTTCATCTGTTGATCAGAAGTTGTATAGGGTAATGATTGGCTCATTATTGTATCTCACTGCTAGTAGACCTGACATTGTTTTCAGTGTAGGATTTTGCGTAAGATTTTAGGATAACCCAAAGGAATCACACTTGACTGCTGTCAGAAGAATTCTGAGATATCTCAAAGGCACTACTGATCTTTGTCTTTGGTATCCAAAAGGTAGTAACTTTAATCTTGTGGGATATGTTGATGCTGACTATGTAGGATTTCTAGTGGATAGAAAGAGCACTTCAGGTATGGAACACTTTCTTGGTTCATGCCTTGTGTCTTGGGCTACTAAGAAGTAGAATTTTGTGGCTCTTTCTACTACTGAAGCTGAATATGTATCTGCAGCCTCATGTTATGCTCATCTATTGTGGATTAAACAGCAATTGATGGATTTTGGAGTTGATGTAGGATGTATCCCTATCTTCTGTGATAACACTGGTGCTATTAGTATGACAAAGAACTCCGTTCATCAAAAAAGAACAAAGCACATAGATGTTAGACATCATTTTTAAGGGATAATTATGAGAAGGGATTGATCACTATTGAGTTTTGTGCTACTGATAAACAGATTGCTGATATCTTTACAAAAGCACTGAGTAGAGAGCATTTTGAAAGGAACAGGTTACTATTAGGGATGATTAACATCACCTGATTGAACCAGTTCAGAATGTAAATACACAAAAAAATTATTTGGCTAGAAAGTTTGAAACTTGTGTAAATAATCAAATTACAATTGCTCAGTCTCATACTGTAAAAAGTATACTCTTATGCCATGTTTTGATATGACTCACTGATCACTAATGGAAATTTTTCTATCTTTGCAAATTGGGGCTTGATCAAGAGGATTCTTAAGTGATGAACCTGGTTCATTGGTGCTGGTTCATCTGAAAGGCGAGGTATGTGGTCTACACTCTGCTCACTTTGAAATATTAATAATTAAATCATGAACAGAACTCTACCCGAACTCAAAAACTTTTCAAAGCTTGTCCTATAAATTTGAACCAGTTCTGTCCAAACTAAGAATCCCCACCCAATTAAAACACCTAGATCCTAAGGGAGCCGTAACCGTCATTCCTCACTAACCAAATACAGAAGTGATTAGACTTCTATTTGACCCAAAAAGGTTGTCGTTGTGTATTTATTACCTTCCCCTTTAAATACCTCATCATCACTTCTGAAAACCTCTCATCATATCTACAACCGTCGAAACCCTTCCATCTCTCTTTGCTTTAAATTTCAATCCAGATTCTTCCCTTCTATCTTCAACCAAAATTGAAAATGTTTAATCCCTGGAACAACCCTGGAACTCCTCCACCCACTATTCCATCCTCGTCTTCTTCCACAACCCTTCTATACAGTTCTACCCCTCCACAACCAAGTACCACCTCCCTTCAACCTAGCCCTACCATTCCTCAACAGTCCTAACCCTGAACCCAGAAAAAAGGAGGGTTAAGATGCTTGCTAAAAAGACAGTGGCCACAGGATCTTTAGCGAAAAAAACTAAATGCCAAACTTCAAGCAAGCCAGGCTCAAGAATCAGAAAATTCAAGTGATTCCTTTAAGTCATCCACTGAGGGGGGAGCAGTACGATCCTCTTATTCTGAACAGGTATCCTTTGTACCAAAGATCACTTCTGAGGCTGTATCTGAAATAGCTAAGAACTTAGAAACCAGGTTTGTCTTAGTTGGGTCTATGAAGGATGTGGAACTAACGGAGGCGAGAAGAATAAAACTGAGAAAGAAAAAGAGAGAGAGGGGTAAGGTGTGAAGAGAGGGGAACAAGGCAAGAATCTGCAAGAATGGCTATTTGTGGAATGCAGCCAGAAATTGGAGAAGAAGGAGTCAAAAAGTTAAGGGGAAGTGAATCAGGAGAAGCGGCTGAAGGGATAATAAAACTGGGAAAACGTGCAGATGAACCTGGTTCATCTACTGAGGAAACCCTGGCGGATCTTCTGAAAAAGTTGGGTGATAGTTACAATCAAAAGATAAAAAGAACTCCCAAGGCTCAAACTTCTGGAACAGCAAGGGCAAGTAAGAAAAGGAAAGCCACTCCTTCTGAGAGATCTGAAATTCCTCTCTCAAGAGGAAGAACCACAAGAAGCAAGCTGAAGCAGAGTGAGGAGGAGCTACAAAGAGCCTTGGAGGAGAGTAAAAGAAAAAAGGTTGAAAAAGGAAAGGAAAATATTGCTTAGCCTGTTGAGGCTGTGGAGGTTGATGAGATAGACCCGGTCCATCAAAGTGAAAAGGTGGCCGAGGTCGAGGTTCAGACCCCAAAACCAAAGAAAGCTAAGACTTCCTCAAAGAAGTCTTCATCTGTCTCTACTGAACCCTCGACCTTGGCCAAGAGAACCAGGTCCGCAGTAAAACCTAAGAAAGTGATAATTGCTAAAGAAGATGACTGGAGTGAAGAAGAGGCAGCTGAGTCTGATGGTGAGAAGTATAAGATGACAAAGTTTGGAAAGCGTACAATTCTGAAGGGAAGATTGTTGAAAGACTTCGATGAAGCAGGCATGATCCTGTTGTTGGAGAAGCTGGAAAGGCAGGGCTGGAAGGACATGGTCCTTCAGTTAGATGGGAGATTGGGCAGGAATGAAATTGTGGAGTTTCTGACCAACGCTGAGATTAAAGATGGCAGAGTCACTAGCTTAGTGAAGGGGATCCAGATTACCTTTGATGACAAATAATTAGGTGAAATACTAGGCATTCCCTCTGAAGGTTGTGATGACTACACTAGGCAAAAACGGCCAAGTCTAGATACTTTTCCAACTGCCCTGATGATCAGAAGGAAATTTTGCGACAATGAGGAAGAGGTTAAACCTAAGGCAGTCTAAAAAAGTGAGATGAAGCCCCCACACAAAGTGATCTTTGAATTTGTCAATAAATGTGTGTTTCCACGGAAGGAAAGGAGGCACATTGCTAATTACATGAATTTAGTGCTGATGGAGTGCCTGGACAGTGGGAGGCAAATAAATTGGCCTTGGTTCATCATTCAGTTGTTGGATAGAGTTGTAAATGGCTTCAAAGCCCACGCCATTCCATATGGCTTCATTCTCACTTTTGGACCTTCTCACTACAAGGTGCTACTAAAGAAAGCGGAGATGGCCACAAGCAAGGACCACTTTGGAATAAATACTCTTCTGGATTATGACTATGTGGTAAATGTCATCTCCAATGAACCTGGTTCATCGAAGAAGACACCTGTGAACAGCAAAGTCTGAACCCTTGTACAGGAGAGTGGGGCAAAGGATGCAGAAACAGCACAACTGAAGAACCGACAGGCGGAGGTTGAATCTGAGAGGAATGCTCTCAGAATTTAGCTTGCTAAGGAAAGGGAGAAGAATGAGGGAACTCTTCAAGATATGTTATCTCTTCTCCAAGCCAAAAACCAAGCCTCTAGCCCATTCAAGCCTTAGTATCCTAAGCTTGCCTTAGTACATCAGTGACCAAGATTCGGGACCTTTTCTTATTTTTGCTCATGTTTTTAACTGTTTTTATTTCATTGTGTGGATTGTGGAAGAATTGTACTGTCTATCAATGAAATCTACTGCTTTTTTCTCTTATTCAGTGTCTCTATTTCTTTGATAGTTTAAATTTCAATTGATTATTGATGATTAATCCATGATTGCATATGCAGTTTCCCAAGCGGCCATGAGTAAGTGTTAAAAATTTGGGATTCACACAATTTTTTTTGCAACTTTTCGATGATGCCAAAAGGGGGGAGATAGGTTGTGCTCTGAACATGTGACATTTGTAACCTAATGAACCGGATTCTTCATGATAAATTCTTAATACCCTAATATGTGTCAATGTCAGACTAAGCCGAAACAGGCCTGAAGCATAAAGTTTGTCATCACCAAAAAGAGGGAATTTGTTGGCCCAAGAAAGGAAATAGTTTTGAAGATTGATAAAGGAATTCAGTAATGAACCAGGTCCATCACAGGTGACAAAGACACGAACAGAGTCAAAGGCAAGGGAGATGCACATGCAGGAGATAAACGTATTCTGGTGAAATTGGGATATCTCCTGATCGAAAAGTCTGCAAAAATAATAAGGAGAATGACTCCTTATTCAGTAAGAACAAAATCTAAGATGAGGAAGGATTTGAGGAGTTGAGATTAACTAGAACTCTTCCACCAAGGAAGAGTAGCATTAAAACTCTAGTTAATTCCTTATCTACTAATCCTATATATTGCAGATTGTTCTTATTATGCAGTGACGCACAAAAGCAGAAATTTATCAAGAATTGAGAGCATAGTTCGTGAAGAAATTTTGCAAGCAGTTCGAGTCAAATTGGAGAGTGCGAATCTGGAGCTACTTGAACCAGCTAGAAGAACCAGTTTCAACTCTTGTCTTTTAGTCTAGTTTATTGTAGTAGGTGGTCTAAAATTGTATCTTTATCAGCTTTATTTTAAAGCGTCCGTAATAGGTACTCTATGTTTTAAGTTAGAGTTAACTTGGAAGTTTGTCGCAAATAGCTAGAGGCTAGTTTGCTACAAGGGATGAGAGGTAATCCTAGGTTTACAAAGAGTCTTTTGTAAATGCTATTTGGCTCATTGTGTTAGTAAGAGTTTTGGGAAAATCCTACTGTGAAGTAGGTTGTGGTTTTTTACCTTTTGAGCCGGGTGTTTTTCACGTAAAAATCTCTATGTTCTTTATTTTCTGTACTTATTATTCGGCAACAGTAGTAGTTAGAACACATAGAAGAATCAGGTCCTTCTATATTCTGTGCACGCGAAAAATTGGACACATCCCCCCCCCCCCCTCCCCTCTTGTATGGTATTGACGTAGATAAACATCACGGCGGGCTAGGGTTCTTCAGGGGAGAGTAGAGAGGATTTAGGGGCGGCGGGTAGGTGAAAATGGTTAGGTTTTGGGCGGGTTTAGATAATTAAAGAGAGGGGTGAACGGGAGACGTTGATCTTGAGAGATCAACGGTTGGGATTAAAGATGAATGGGGAGGGTTGGATAAAATGGGTACCGACCGGGTTTTTTGGGGTTAAAAAGGTTATTGGTTTGGGCTGGGGTTATTGGGCTAGGTTATAGTGGTTTTGGGCCATTATTTGGTCTGGAATTGTTTAGAAATAGGGGCTAGTTTTTAAATACCCAATACCTATTAAAAAATAATTTATAAAAGTAATTAATAAATAACAAAAATATCATTTGTACACTAAAATGATTAAAATAATTACTTAACATTAAAAATATAAAAATTCAATTTTTGCACAAATAATGTAATTATAAGTATATACTGGCTATTATTGTAAAATGTGCAATTTATCTTTAAATGTAAATGTAATTATAGTAAATGCACCAAAAATATTTAAAACCTAGTATGGATATAAATGATGAAGTTTAAAATATGGGAATAAATTGATTTAAAAATTATAGAAGATAGGAAAAATGCGTGTATGTGTTTATAAATCACATGATGATGCATATGTACTATTTTGAAAGTATATATATATATATTTAAAAAATATGAGGAAAAATTGGGTATCAACAGCTGCCCATTTTTACCCTGGAAGGATGAAAGAGTTGTCGGGTAAAGAAATAATGACTGATTTTGACCGAATGGGGTGATTCTAAAGGTATAAGTCGCACTCTGGCTTCTGAGCTGCCTACATATCCCTGGTTTTACAGGAACCAGACCGTGGTATAGTTCTGAATCCAACGGTGGAATGAACCTGTGGAGTTATTGTAAGAGTGGACAAAATATTTTGAGTTGGACGATATTGGGATATATCAGGGAACAGTTATGGACACTTGAACGGGAATGGGTAACGGACGGCGGTCGGTTATGTTTGGAATAATTGAAGGGTATGAGTATTGAATGGAAACTGGAGCGAAGATTGCTCCTGTTAGGATAACGGTTACTTCCTAGATGACCTGCAAACTCAAAATATGGTGCATGCAAATATATATGGGTTATTGCATATATTTAAACATGAAGCAAATTCCCTTTGGACCATGGAGATTGTCTTTGGACGGTAAGGATGACGTCCTTAGACCATGATGTCTCGGGCCATGAATTGTGCGGTAAGGGATTCACAGGCCATGAAATGATGTTCTCGGGCTATGAAGATGGTGCCTCCGAACCATGATGCCTTTGAATAATGATGTGTAGGATTAAGAGATCCTCAGGCCATGGCATGGTGTCTTCCGGCTATGAGGATGATGCCTTTTAACTATGACGCCTTTGGACAAGTTGGATATAAGTCAGCCCATGAGATGCAGAGACATGATGCCAGAGATAATAACAAGACAGATCTTAGTTTTGCGTAGAGTTGGGAGCAGAGCTTAGTCCCGAAAGAAGAGAATAATGCAAGGTTTGAAATAGAGAAACATTTGTGTTTATGCAAAGAGAGACAACGATTAGTCTCGTGCGGGGAAGGTAGAGCTTAGCCTTATGCAAATAGGGAGACAGGACTTAGCCTCAGGAAAGACTTAACACAGTGCTTAGTCTCATGCAAGGAGAAGGCAATGCTTAGCCTTATGTAAATAGAGAGGCAGGGCTTAGCCTCATGGATGGAGAAGTCAATGCTTAGCCTTATACAAATAGGGAGGCAGAGCTTAGCCTCATGCAGGATTTGAGACAGTGCTTAGTCTCATGAAAATGTAAGGCAATACTTAGCCTTATGCAGATAAGGAGGCAGGGCTTAGCCTCATGTAGTATTTGAGACAGTGCTTAGTCTCATGCAAATGTAAGCCAATGCTTAGACTTATGCAGATAAGGAGGCGTGGCTTAGCCTCATGCAAGATTCGAGACAGTGCTTAGTCTCATGCAAATGTAAGGCAATGCTTAGCCTTATGCAGATAAGGACGCAGGGCTTAGCCTCATGTAGGATTTGAGACAGTGCTTAGTCTCATGCAAATGGAAGGCAATGCTTAGTCTTATGCAGATAAGGAGGCAGGGTTTAGCCTCATGCAAGATTCGAGACAGTGCTTAGTCTCATGAAAATGTAAGGCAATGTTTAGCCTTATGTAGATAAGGAGGCTTAGCCTAATGCAGTATTTGAGAAAGTTCTTAGTCTCATGCAAATGGATGGGTAGAAAATAAGAGCGAAGTATTCTTAGCTGGAGATATATTTATGCCTGGCGGTTCTGCCGTTATGACAATAATTGTGGTTATGACCTATTCCTGCATCCAAAGAAATAATTATGAGGTTTGCGGGGAGGTTGGTTCGTGCCTTTGTCTGCTTTCTTTGTTCCACTCTGCCCGAGGATCCTGTTCAAGCCACTATGGGTAGCATTTGGCTAAAAATAAAGTTTTCAAAAAGCATGCGTGTATGGTTTCCAAAACATAGTAATATGCAAATTAAGAAATCAATTAGATGAACCAGTGTCTGTGATGTTATCAGAGACATTGCAACCTCCTTGCCATAGAATTTTGAGGGTCCTCCTCAAAATTCTTCCCCAGTTATCTAAATGAACTTCTGGCTACTCCGCATGCAGTGTCGTTGGCTGAACTTTCTTCGGAATTTTGAGGGTCCTCCTCAAAATTCTGCCCTAGTTTCTGATTGCGGGAAAAATGGAAATTTTATTGAATTTTAATCGAAGCCACAGGGCTGTCTATGTATCCCCTCTTAAACGAGAATCAGTTCAAGCGTAGTTCAATTACATCATATGAAGAAATGCAAACAGTTTAAACATAGTATCTTTTAATTGCATCTGAATTGATGGGCTTTGGCTAGATTTCTCCGTCCATCTGTGCGAGTATGATTGCTCCTCCTGTTAGCACACTGTGAACCTTATAAGGGCCTTGCCAGTTGGGTGAGAACTTTCTTTTGTCTTTATCTTGATGAAAAGATCTTTTTCAACACCAGGTGCCCCGGTGTGAATTGTCTAGGTTTGACCCTTTTGTTGAAGGCTCTGGACATCCTGTTTTGATAAAGCTGACCATGACACACTACATTCATTCTTTTCCCATCTATGAGGGCTAATTTCTCATAGCAGCTCCTTATCCATTCTGCGTCACTGAGTTCGGCTTCTTGTATAATTCTCAAAGAAAGAATTTCTAACTCGGTGGGGATGACGGCTTCAGTACCGTAGACCAGCAAATAAGGAGTTGCCCCCGTTGATGTGCGGATTGTGGTACGGTATCCTACTAAGGCAAATTTTAACTTCTCGTGCCATTGCTTGTGATTCTCTACCATCTTCCTTAGTATCATCTTGATTTTCTTGTTGGCGGCCTCCACGGATCCATTCATTTGAGGCATGTATGTTTTAGAGTTCTTGTTCTTGATTTTGAAGGTTTCACACATAGATTTCATCAAATCACTATTGAAATTGGTGGCATTGTCGGTGATGATGGACTCCGAAACCCCGAATCGACAAACAATACGATCCCTGACAAAGTCTGTAACAACTTTCTTGGTTATAGCTTTGTAGGATGCAGCTTCAACCCATTTTGTGAAGTAATCAATGGCCACTAAAATGAACTTGTGCCCGTTCGAAGCAGTGGGTTTGATTGGATCGATGACATCCATTCCCCGGACAGCAAAAGGCCAAGGTGCACTTGTTGCATTGAGTTTGTTTGGTGGCACCCGTATCATATCTGCATGTATCTGGAACTGGTGGCATTTCTGGACGTACTGGATGCAGTCTGTTTCCATAGTCATCCAAAAATATCCGGCCCTGAGTATCTTCTATCTAGGATGAAATCGTTCATATGTGGGCCGCAGGTTCCGGCATGTATTTCTTCAAGCAATTTGGAAGCCTCTTTGGTGTCAACACACCGTAACAGCCTTAGATCAGGAGTTCTTCTATACAAAATTCCTCCGCTTTGGAAGAAATGGTTGGAAAACCTCCGAAGTGTGTGTTTCTGAGTATGGTTTGCATGCTCTAGGTATTCTCCTTTTGCCAAATATTCCTTGATATCGTGGAACCATGGATTTCCATTTGTTTCTTCTTCAACATAAGCACAGTACGATTCTCACCGGAATGGGATCAATGAAATTCTTTTTTGGATGTTGTATCATGGAGGACAGGGTGGCCAATACGTCTGCGAATTCATTCTAGACTCTGGGGACATGTCGAAACTCTATATTTGTGAACCTTTTCATCATCTCTTGTACGTGATGCAGATATGGTAGTATCTTGGTGTTCGTCATAGCCCATTCTCCTTGTACCTGGTGTACCAGTAGGTCTGAGTCACCAATTACCAGCAATTCCTGAACATTCATATCGATAGCGAAATTGAGCCCTAATATGCAGGCTTCATACTCCGCCATATTATTAGTGCATGGGAATCTGAGTTTTGTAGACACCGGGTAGTGCTGGCCGATTTCTGATACCAAGACAGCTCCGATATCGACTCCTTTGAAATTTGCAGCTCCGTTGAAAAATAGTCTCCAACCGTCGTAGGCTTCAGCAATATCCTCTCCTACAAATGACACCTCTTCCTCACGAAAATATGTTTTTAGTGGTTCGTATTCTCCTCTCACAGGATTTTCGGCAAGATGATCTGCTAATGCCTGTCCCTTAACCACCTTCTGAGTTATGTAGATGATATCAAACTCATTCAACAATATTTTCCACTTGGCCAGCTTTAATGTAGGCATAGGCTTCTAAAAAATGTACTTTAGAGGATCCATTCTTGATATGAGATATGCGGTATAGGCACAGAAGTAGTGCCTCAGTTTCTGAGCTATCCATGTCAGAGCACAGCAGGTGCGTTCCAGCAAAGAATACTGTGCTTCATAAGGTATGAACTTCTTACTCAGATAATATATGGCTTGCTCTTTTCTCCCTGTCCCATCATGTTGTCCCAAAACACAACCAAAAGCCCCATCTAATACCGAAAGGTAGAGTAGTGTGGCCTACCAGGTTCTGGCTGGACTAGGACTGGTGGTGTAGACACATATTCCTTGATTTTGTCAAAAGCCTTCTGACAATCCTCAGTCCAGTTGGTTGAGGCATCCTTCTTTAACATTTTGAAAATTGATTCACACATCATCGTTGATTGTGCTAGGAAGAGACTGATGTAATTGAGACGTCCCAGGAAACTCATCACGTCCTTCTTGTTCTTTAGTGGTGGTAACTCCTGGATAGCTTTGACCTTTGATGGGTCCAACTCGATTCCTCGGCGACTGACAATGAATCCCAACAATTTTCCGGAAGGAACCCCAAATGCACATTTTGTGGGGTTCAGCTTTAGATCTTACTTCCGCAGCCGGTCAAAGAACTTTCTCAAGTCTGTTATGTGATCTGTGTCCTTCTTGGATTTGATGCTGACGTCGCCAATATACACCTCTATCTCTTTGTGTATCGTGTTGTGGAAGATGGTTGTCATGGCCCCCATGTAGGTGGGCCCAGCATTCTTCAGGCCGAATGTCATTATTTTGTAGCAATATACCCCCATGGTATAATGAAGGTTGTCTTTTCTGCGTCATCCTCGTCCATCCAGATCTGATGATAACCCACGAAGCAATCAACAAAGGACTGGAGCTCGTGCTTGGCGCAGTTGTCAATCAGTATGTGAATATTTGGCAGCGGGAAATCATCCTTGGGACTTGCTCTATTTAAATCTTGATAGTCGACACACACCCTGACTTTCTCGTCTTTCTTTGGAACCGGCAAAATGTTGGCTAACCAGGTTGGATATTCAACTACCCTGAGGACTTTGGCTTTGATTGCTTAGTGACTTCCTCCTTGATTTCCAGGCTCATGTCTGGTTTGAATTTTCTAAGTTTCTGCTTTACTGGTGGACATATTGGATTGTTAGGCAACTTGTGGGCCACTATGGATGTGCTCAACCGATTCATATCATCATATGACCATGTGAAAATGTCCTCATAATCTCTCAGGAAACGAGTGTATTATTCCTTCTCTAACGGTGACAAGTGAATGCTTATGCAAGTTTCTTTGACAGTTTCAGATTCTCCCAAGTTGACCATCTCAGTCTCGTCTAGGTTGGACTTAGGTTTGTTCTCAAAGTTCTCAACTTCTCTGACGATTTCCTCAGGTATCACATCTTCTTCTTCTATCTCTTCTGAGTCAATATATTTATGTTGCGTTGTCTCATTACATGTCACAGTCGTTGGTTCATCAAGGTAAGAAATAGTAATGTTGTAAAGGAAAAATATGAAAGATAATGATAATAAAACATCAAATTATTGATAAATGCTGAAATGTTAAACAAAGTAGCGTTTGAATGACTCCAAACAATGTTTTCCAAAACAAAATACTAAAAGGAAAGATGTTTTCAAAACAAAATGCTCAAAAGAATTGGTTTAAAATAACACTAGTAGCCATGCTACCACGGGACTCGTCTTGCCCTGGGTGGTGTGGCGGTCCAATTCCTAAGAAATGCTCCCCTCTCCACTGTCTGGATGACGAGGCCTTCTTCCTCCTCCTCCTCAACTATCACATTGTAGTCCATATCTTCATCTTCCAAAAACAGATTCCTTAGACTAGCCCAAGCTTCCTCTTCTTCAGTTCCCCATATTGTATCGGTCTGATGAAAGGGTTGAATCAGATGCGGCACTAGTTACTCAAGAGGGTAATAGGGACCACGCCATGGCGGAGACCAATCATTATATTCTTGAAAGGTGTACTGATACCCAAGCCCAAACATTGTACCATGACGTTTCAGCTATATTGGCTTGGTAATGCCTTGGAGTTTCTTCCTAAGTCCTTTACCGGGTTCATACCCCGACCATGCTACTATGCCTTCTATTTTGTTGTTCCACCACTTGTCCTTCTCTATTGCATTGACGCGCTCGATGCGGTGATAGGTCTCTCCACCCAACTTCCTTCTATTCCCCACGACCGGAACAGTTTGGTTGGTATAAATGGGATTACTCCCATTTCCATGAATGATTACTTCTTGATGATTCCATTCGAATTTCACATCCTGGTGCAAAGTAGATGCCACGGCCTCAGCAGCAGTAAATTGTAGGAAGCAGATATGTCTAGCACTTGAAATTCAACATCGAACCAGGTTGAACCCATCTGTAAGCATAGATTGGTTTCCCCGATTGTGGCTCTTTGTGACCCATCGAAGCCTTCACGTTCATAGTTCCTACTCGTATTTCATGAAAACCTTTACCCAACCTTTTCAGAGTTGTCAGCGGACAGATGTTGAGGATGTACCCTCCGTCTATCAAAACCCTGGCAATGAATTTATCCTCGCATTGCACTGTGATGTGCAGTGCCCTGTTGTGACTCAATCCCTCTAGTGGCAACTCATCTTCATGAAAGGTGATCTTGTGGCTCTCCAGCACTTTCCCCACCATGTTGGAAATCTCCCCACTAGTGATGTTATTAGGTACATAAGCTTCATTCAGCACCTTCATTAAAGCATTCCTATGCGCCTCGAAATTTTACAGCAGTGATAGGATGGATATCTGAGCGGGAGTTTTGTTCAGATGGTCTACCACAGAATATTCCCTTACCTGTACCTTTCTCCAGAGATCATCCGAACCAGTTTCGATGATGGGTTGCTTGGAAGCAGCCACTTTACTCATTCCTCCCAAATTCTCGAGTGTATAAATTCTTCTGGTTCTGTTCATCCCTTGTGCAGTACCAGACTCTTCCATTTTTGCTTTCTGTTTCCTCCTGGCTTCGGCAACATAATCCCAAGGTACAGCATTGGATTTAAAGGGCGGTGTGGATGCTACTGTCACAGTGAATGGTGCGGTTACTTCTACTTCAAATGGAGCAGGTACAGCTACAGGTGTTGTCACTTCAATTTCGAATGGAGTTGATGCGGCTACCTCCACTTTGACTAGTGGTTGTATCTGTACCACAATAGGAGTGAGTGTGACTTCAGTTTTCTTAGGATCATCACCTTCTCGAATAATCCCAATTGACCCTTCAGGATCCCATTCTTTATCAGTTACTATCACATTTACTCCCTCACCCCCATGGTCCAGGAGAGGGTTGTTGCGTACATTGGGTGTGGCTTCCTTTTCTTGTATGACCTTGGTATCAATCAATGTTTGAATCTTATCCTTCAGAGTGCGGCATTCATCGATGGTATGTGCCTTCATGCCGGAATGGTATGCATATGTTTTGTTTGGGTTGACCCACTAGGAGGAGTTTTCCATGGTGACAGCAGGAATAGGGGTAACATATCCAGCAGCTTTCAGTCTTTCGTATAATTGTTCGATGGGCTCAGCAATAGGGGTGTATTGTCTGGGTGGCCTGCGATTGAAGTTGGGTCTGAGTTTTTGATAGTTTTAGCAGGATGGAGGTGAGTGGTAATAGGTTGGCTGGGTGTTATAAGTGTGATAGGAAGTAGTTGGTTGAGGATATCTGGGAGGTGAAGGTTGATATGTGGGTAGAGGTGTTTGGTATGTGAGTGAAGATTTTGGGCCTTGGGCTACCATCACTGCCCCTATTTCTTTCTTCTTTGATATACCCCCTGACTGTAATGCTTTATTTGTAGCCTGCAATGCCTCAAAATTGGTTACCATCACCCTCTTGATCCCTTCTTCAATCCTTTCCCCGAGTTTGATGATGTCGAAGAATTTGTGATTTTCAATGACCATTAACATTTCATAGTATTGTGGATCTTGGGCCCTAACGAAGAATTTGTTCATATGTTCTTCTTCCATGTCGGCCTAACCTTTGTAGCTTTCAACCTCCATCGATTAGCATACTCGTGGAAAGTTTTTGTTGGTTTCTTCTTGAGGTTCTGTATGTAGAAGACGCCCGGTGCATTCTCTATATTAAACCTGAATCGGTCCATGAAGTTCGATGCCATGCTTACCCAATTAACCCACTTCTTGAGATTTTGACTGATGTACCAAGATAGGGTGTCTCCAGTGAGACTTTTCATGAACAGCTTGATAATAGGCTAGATTCATGTAGTTAAGTGTCTATTTATACTCCATCTCTATTATGGTTTACTGTCCTAGGAAAGTTAATGGCGTTAAAATTTCTCTAATTGGGAATTTTATGTTTTGTAGGAGCAAGTCATGCTTATGAGGACCTAGGATGGTGTCTAGAGCTAAATTAAAACAAGAAAGACCTCTCGGAGTTAAGAGCGTGTGAAAGAAGGAAGAAGAAAAGAGAAGGCAGAAAGATACGCCATTAGCGCGGCCTATAGTGCGTCCAATAGCGCGGCCTATAGTGCGTCCAATAGCGCGGCCACGCTAGTCCAGATGCAGCAGGCAGATTGAAGTTCCATTAGCGCGTCCAGTAGCGCATCCATTAGCGCGGCCGCACTAGCCCAGCAGTCAGAGACAGTACGCATCGAGTTTAGCGCGCCCATGAGCGCGGCCGCGCTAGTCCCGTCCAGCACACAGTAAATTCAGGGGTAAAGTTGGAAGCTTGGGGGCAATTCCTCTTAACCTATAAAAGGTCCAGCTCGCCCAAAAGAAAGGATATCTAGGTTTTAAACTTGTTTTAGATCAATTTTGAGGAGGAGAACAAGTGTGAGAAGAAAAGGCTACAATTATTGTTTTTTCTATTCTCCATCTTTTGTCATTGTTTTGCGAATGATGAATTATTCTATGCTTTCTTTGTATTTTAGCATGAGTAGCTAAACAATCCATCTAGGGTTGATGGAACCAATTGTTAGATGAAGTTTTGACTCAATATTGTTATAATCAATCTGGGTTTAATCTAAGATTGTTCAACTATGCTTTGTATGGTGATTAATTGAATGGGCCCTTGATTAATCGTGTCTAATTGCTTTGTGTTGCTTGAGAAAGAACATCAGGTTATATTATTGTTGAAACAACACCACTTTTGGGTAATTGAAGAGATTCATTACTTGAATTTAAAAGTGGGGTTAGAAATAACAAAACTTTGGTGGGAAGAGTAGTTCGAGAGAATGCTCTAGTAAATTACTGTAGTTGATCAAGAGATAATTGCAGTAACCCATATCTCATAATCCTCATAGAGTAACACGGTGAGATTATAGCAAAAGAGTCAGAATTAATCTAGCAATTGGGGAAATCACTGCCCTATATCTTTCTACCACTGAGTTATCTTTAATATTAAACATTGTTAGTTTTTAATATCATTCCCTTTAGTTAATAAATCCAAACAATTAATTATAAAAATACTGCACCCAGAAATTGTCTGATCTTATATTAGCATCACCGAGAGTTGTAATAGATAGGTTAGTTCCCTGAGTATTCGACTCCGAACTTTAAATCGGATTATATTTGCAATGACCACTTTGTCGTTTATAAGGCATAGTTGGGCGTGATCACAGCTTCATGCGAATCCTTTCATCCTTCCCAACTCCCACGAGTTTGTCACAGTATGTCCTCAAATGTACCTTCGGGTCCCCCGTTCCGTCAAACATCTCGAACTTAGGAGGTTTGTAACCTCCGGTAGTTCTACGTCTAGCTGAATACACAGATCTTCATAATTCAATCCTTTGATACCTTTGCCTCTTTCGACACCCTAGACTCTGCTTGTGAGTTTCTTGAGCTCCTCCATCATATTCTTGATGAGCAGGTCCTTCTCAGCGGATTCTGGTGTGTATGAGGTTTGTTGAGTGGAGTGGGGTAAGGTTTATACGTATATAGGGTTGTTTTGGTAGATACCGGGGGTTTGAGTGTAGTGGTGATCATTGGTTGAATTTTGCGGATTGAGGATAGGTTGTGGGGTATTTTGAGGAGTATGGTAAGTAGTGGTTTGCGTGTACTGGGTCGAAAGATATTGGTGCTAAGGAGGTGTTGGGACTGGTGGATGATTAGGATTTTGGGGAGGCGTTGCGTATTGATGGGGTGCGGGAGGATTCTATGGACGTTCGTTTGGTGTGTTTTGGGGAGGTACTAGATTTTTGGCATTTTGCTGGTTAATATCTGGGACGTTTAGGGTGAGGGAGAGGTTTGCCAAGTTGCGGACTTGCTCAAGTTCCCCTTGCAATTCTAGTATTTTCTACTCCAACCGTAGGACCAAATCATTTTGTGTCGGGGTGCTCCGACCATCAGAAGTCTCAACATTCTATGCATGTGTAACATTGTCTTTCCTGATACCACTCATATCATTAATCTTAGCTTTCCCCTTACTTTTAGGATCACTTAGATGAGGAGGAGGTGGAGGGCCTCTGGATCTGGTATGGTATGCCAATGATGTCAGTATGAGCGAACCAACCTTAGGGGATGGGAATAATCAGAATAAAAAAGAGAAAAAAAAAACAAATGGTAAACAAATTAGTAAGGGTTTTGAAAAGATATTTGCAGTATTTAAACACGTATTGCAGAAGTATAAATTCGCGTCCTAATTTGGGAACCTCGTTGTGCCCGAGGTAGGCCTAGCGACACGTAGATTAGGAGAAATTTAATGTCGATAACTGCCTCATTTCATTAATGTAGAAAATAAGATAAACCTTAAAAAATGACAATAAATAACTGAATCACTAAAGGCATTTGCCTTATTACATTCTAATCCCAAAACGACTCTAGAAAAGCAAATAGTCCTAAGCTACTTGGTCCCAGAGGGACCTTCTCCAGGCTTGGCCTTCTTGGCCCCGTCAATCAGATTCCCTGGGTCGCGCATGTCCAGCAGTAGATACGCCCTTGCTAGGTGTCCTCCATCGTTTCCCTCTGCATTCTGACAGTCTATGACCCTTTTTCTCATCTTCCCTTCCAGTTCCATTATAACCTGCTCCAGATATTCCAACCTTTTCGTCGACTTCGTAGACATTTCCCTCTACTCGTTAATTGACTCCATGTTTGTCTTGTGCTATTCCAAATGCCTGGCCTCGGACTCAAGGACTCTTTAGCATAATCTCTTATACTTCACATGTGCTTCAGCAACTTCATCTATGACTTTGTTTCCTCTATCGACCCCTGGCTCGACTATTCCTTCTATGTTATCATCCAACCACAATGGGTAGAAGTACACATAACCTGCGTGGTATCGATTTGACTCGATGGTATACTTTTCCACAATAATCTTTAAATCCCACATGTTTTGGGCCTCACATTTGTATGCAGTGGCATCATCTTGAAAATCTGCTTTGTAATGACTCATTTTGGAGACTCGCGGTATGACTTGTTTTCTACCAGCTTGTCTCATGACCCTGATAGGAACATAGGTATATATTCCCCTTAACCCAATCAACACCAAATGCGAAACGTCCCTGGATATGATGATGAATTCTCTAGTAGGGAACCACTCGAACATCTAATGGACATTGTCCTTGGTCAGATTGCTGAAAACCTGTACCCAATCTATAGCATTCTCCGATTGTGCAAACTTGTCTGGGATGAAGGCCATTCTTTTCGGATGATGGAAAGCTATGTGATCATTCCATGTCTTTGTGGAAATTCCTTGCGATACTGGCCTCTTTGAAGATGCTCCAACAACCAAATCTGCAGGAGCAAGTTACAACCTTTAAAATGTCTGAAGCCCTTCTTGCAACGATCCAGAGCTCGGTACATTTCTGCTACGATCATCGGGACAATAGTGTATGTTTGTCCCTAAATCCCTTCCATTAAATCTTTGGTTACCATATCCAACCTGGTGTGAATCTGTCCCCTTGGATTGGAAACACTATCATACCCAGAAAACAGATGATGAATATGAAAACCCAACGATGAGTCCAACCCATGGAAGTGATGGAGAATTCATCATAAAAATATGATATGATTTGTTGTGTCCATATCGTTCGTAGAGGAAGTTGAAAGGTATGTAGGACTTCTTCAGGCATGCTAAATCATCATTCTTTCTCAGACCCATCATTTTCAGAAACCCCCTAGGAGTGTGATTTCCTGGCACCAACAAACGGGGACTATCCCAGGGTAACCCATCAAATCCTCCTATTTCCTCCAAGAGATGAGTCATTTCTATATTTCCAAAATGGAATACGGCCCTTTCTCCGTCCCAGAACATGGTAGCAGCCTCGATCAGCATGTTATTTGGCTGGATGTCTAATAAGGAGGGTAGATTTTCGAGAACCCTCTTCACATGATTTTTGTCGCTTGGCGAAAGATTTTCCCACCAATCTAGCAATAAAGGTGATATATTTCGGACCATGCCAAACCTGGGGATTTCGTGCCTCATTTTCTGCAAAATAAACAAAGTTAGACCCTTTCCCCCTCCGGATTCGACTACTTACACATTAATGATTAGCATATCGTCATGTTTTCTCCAAATGATGCACATATCGTGATTGTGCCCGTTGGGATCTTGGAAATCCCGGTGGGCTTTGGACAGGGTTTTCTTAGAGGGTTATTATGCGTACAACATATTAACCCATGCTAGGTTTGATTATGATTCATGTATAGTTATTATCAGAGTAAGGTTTCTATGGAAGTCTAGATCGGTACCCTCAAGCGTACAACTTGAGAGGGAAAGGCACGGATTCATCGATTGCATCGCTGATCGACTAGTTTTACCGCAAATACCTTTCTAAATTAAAAAGGTAATATAGAAAGAGCGCGGACACTCATCAAGTGTCACTATGGTATTAATTACGCACGAGTGAAATATGAGTCGAGCATGTATTTATGCAAAAGTAAAATAACACGTCATCAAGTATTTGCATGATGAAAACGATAAAATGCGGTATTTAATAATTGTAAAGACAGGAAAAAAAGAAAAAAAAAGAAAGGGGTTAGTTCTCATAACAAAAAAGCGATAAAGCGGGAAAGACATGACGAAAGAGGGAGTTTAGTGAGCATAATGTTACATCCAAATTAAATGAAGGACGGAAAATAAGTCCATATAAAGGGAAAATGGGAAAGGGATGTGCAAGTATTAGCAGAATAATAAAGACACGCTTATCGAGAAAGACTAATTCACAAAACAAGTTCATTATGGTAAGAGCCTAAAGATATCCCCAGCAGAGTCTCCATGCTGTTGCGCCCCTTTTTTCTCGCAAAATCGGGTTTCGACATTTGACAACTCCTTTTTTTGGAAGGGAAAGGAATTGGTTATTGAGAGAGTCACCACCGAACGGATTAAGGTGCATTAGGGAACCTATTGCAAATAACTCAGATTATACCAGTTTGCATCACCAGAGATCGGGTAAGGGCTCAAATTAGCTCGAGGGAAGGTGTTAGGCACCCCTCGAGGTCCACAATGGTGGGTCCCGGCCGAACTTAAATTATGCGAATTAGTCTAATAAAGAAAGAGAAGGAATTATTTAATAGGATGGGGGTCCTAAGTTTTTTAGCCTATAGGATCACCCCGTGAAACATAAATAATACTTCGTAACTTCCAAAAGACGGGCACAAACTATCATCTCCTGCTACCCGATTACTATCTCTGAGTTTTTACCTAAAGCGCTCTAATCAATTCTAACTCGTGTCCTATGCGTGCACTACCCGTCCTTTACCTATGGTCCTGGAGGCATTAGGACCTCTATTTTTTGGATGATTCTAGACTTAACCTAGGTTGATCAAAATTGAAAAATACTAAGCGACATACAAAAATAGTTAGGACTTTCAAATAAAGAAAAGTATGGGCTCAACTTAGCCTCCACATGTAAACAGCAAATGCAAGCAACAGATTAGCATTAGCAGGTTTTATTAATTGTAGAATCCTATAGGCAAGATATCTATGTGATGTTGAATGAACAAACAGGCAATCATGTATAAAAATCAGTTTCTTAACGCAATTATTAGAACCTAAATAAATTTGCCTACTGATTGTAGAACAATATGATTAAGCCTATTGACGTGTCATCTAGGTGCTTTAAGCGATAGTGAATAATGGCAGGCTATAGGAACATATCCAGAATTATTTATTTTATCCCTATAAACATGTTTTCTAATGAGGATAACAGTACAGTGTCGGACATTCATGAATAACGGGCCGAAACTAAATTAGTTCGAACCTATAGGTAGGGTTTCTACACTTTCAACCAGTTTTAGATCCTATAGGCATGATTTCTACAATTTAAACATCTTTGAATCCTATAGACATGATTTTTATAATCTGAACAGTATACAAGCAGGAATTTACACACATTGGACCAGAACATAATTAAGTCAAGTATTGATCCTATGGGCATAGTTTCTAACACATAATTACTGGACAAATTAACACACCTAAAAGCATGTTTTCTAACATATCACAACATTAATCCTATAGGCAGGATTTCTAGCATGTAATTTTAACAACATAATATAGAACCTATAGGCAGGATCAACAATACATTATAGAACTTATAGGCAAGATTTCTACCCAACTTTGCGAATAAAAATAAGAACCCCTTCCCAATTTTACTAAATACCCCATAATTATTATTACAAAAATTATTACAGACCAGAGTTAATGAATGAATTACAGAATAAGTGAAACTATAGGGAGCCTATGGCAGGCCCTAAATACACCTGGACAGGTCAGGCCTTCAACCCATAACAGCTCTGAAGCTCATGTTCATAGATACACAATAACCAGTGGTGAATGATTCACCCATATTCCAAAGATAAGCATACAGAACCTAAATATCTAGTGTGTCAGAGTTCCCAAGGGCTTCAAGAACCCAGGGCAGTGCTCACACTAGAGAAAATGATCAAAAACAGTTCAAAGAAGACTAGAAACCAAACCCCAATGTGTCAGAGTTCACAAGGGTCTCACATGGACCCCGAGCAGTGCTCACACTGGGGAGGTCAAGGGCAGAACCTAAATGTCCTTGGCTTTCAGCCGGCTAAGGATGAGGATTCGGGATAGCATAGGTAACACATAAAAAAAAGGTAGGCAATGACTAAGGGACGGGATTTGAAAAGACATAATTGATTTTAGGAAGCGATATAGTAGAGTTCAAAACACAGAGTAGGTGATCAAAAAGGTCAGCAAGACTTAGAGACAGGTTTATTATTTAGCAAACAGCACATAGGCAGACTCAGATTGAAAGAGTTAGGAAAACAAGTTGGCAAGATTTACAAAGATCGTCATACACAAGTGTATAATACTTAACAAGTTAAAGCCTGAAAGGTCTAATTATGCTAAGTGTACATGCTAGTATCAAGGACAAGCCATGTTTACTCACATCAGGAAACAAACAGCATTTAAACATGGCAGGAAAACATAAATTCGATAATTAACCTAGAGTCAAGTAATCACTTGAAGGAGTATGGAACCAAATGAACTAAAGACATGCTAAAATACATATTATCATGGCACATAAGTGACAGAAAATGCCTTAGCACTGATTCAAACACATCAAGGCAAACATTGCAAAGATTTAGAGCAAGATGAGCAGGTGAACTTGTTAGTATCACCTATAGGTATTCTAGTGTTAACATAATAGATTACCTTAAAAGATTCAATGCAAGTGCAGAACTAACAAATTTGCATACAGGAAGTAGTTTAGAAGGTGTTAAGCTAAACACTTAAGAGGATTCATATTATTCAAATCAAAAAAGAACAATCTCAAAACTAGCCGTATTAAGTGAAACTAGAGTACTAAAGAGACTCAAACAAATGTAAAGTTGACAGAATCATGCATAAAAAATAACCTTAAACACACTGGACCATGAATTTCAGAAAAGAGAACATATACAAGTCACAGGTACATAAGAATGAAATGGGAAAGGTACAGTAACTCACTAATTAAGCAAGAAAAGCAAGAATAACACCCACAATAGCGAGAACCCAGAATTTCTGGCCTTGGCTTTCAGCCTGCCAAGAACCAGAGATAGAACAAGATAGCAAAGAAATCACAAAGCGAAGCCTTAAGTTTTTAGTGAGATTATAGTGATTCTCGGTCTATCCTAAAGGGAATGGGGAGGGGTTTATATAGTGACAAATATCGAGTAATTAAATAAGGAAAAGTGTAAATCGAACACAAATAAGGAAGTATCATCATGCCGAATCAAATAAAAATCTGATTTAGGAAAAGGAAATAAGCAAACCCTAATTTTAGGGAAACAAAATATTGATAGAATATTCACACACAAAGATGAATAGAGACACAAATAGCACCAAAAATCAGTGAGTCGAAATGATTAAAAAAACAAGATCTGAAAATTCTAACTGTTAGGCAAGTGAAAAGAAATCAGCAGAATCTAAACAAGGAAAATCAAACTCACACATAATAGGACGACTATAGACAAGATAACACCCAAATCAAAGACTTGAACCAATTTTGGTTTGATTTGAAGAAAATCTGTAAACCCTAGTTTTAGGATAAGTCAGAATCATCAAAATATAGACAGAATCGGACTCACACGGTGTAGAATAAACGTGTGTAGACGAAATATCGTCCAGATTAAAGAAATGGGAGTCAATCTGACAGAATCGAAGTAGTATTACTTGACATGTTTAGGAAGGTACTAAGTGATACCATAGAGAATCAACCGGTAGCCAAAATATACATATATGGTAAGTAAATAGGAAGGGAATCCCACTAGAAGAGGGATTAGGAGAGAGGTTTTGGGAGGCGGCGGGCTAGGGTTCTTCAGAGGGGGGAGAGTAGAGAGGATTTAGGGGCGGCGGGTAGGTGAAAATGGTTAGGGTTTGGCCGGGTTTAGATAATTAAAGAGAGGGGTGAACGGGAGCCGTTGATCTTGAGAGATCAACGGCTAGGATTAAAGATGAATGGGGCGGGTTGGATAGAATGGGTACCAACCGAGTTTTTTGGTTTAAAGGGGGTTATTGGTTTGGGCTGGGGTTATTGGTCTAGGGTATTGGGGTTTTGCGCCATTATTTGGTCTGAAATTGTTTAGAAATTGGGGATAGTTATTAAATACCCAATACCTATTAAAAAATAATTTATAAAAGTAATTAATAAATAACAAAAATATCATTATTGCACTAAAATGATTAAAATAATTACTTAACATTATAAAAATATAAAAAGTCATTTTCTGCATAAATAATGTAATTATAAATATATACGGGCTATTATTGTAAAATATGCAATTTAATCTTAAATGCAAATGTAATTATAATAAATGCACCAAAAATATTTAAAACCTAGTACGGATACAAATGATGAAGTTAGATGATAAAATCATCATAAAATAATTTGTGATGCAATTAATGATTTAAAATATGGGAATAAATTAATTTAAAAATTATAAAAAATTAGGAAAAATGCTTGTATGTGTTTATAAATCACATGATGATGCATATGTACTATTTTGAAAGTATATATGTATATTTAAAAAATATGAGGAAAAAATTGGGTATCAACAACTACCATCCCGCTCTTGATCCCTTCTTCAATTATTTCCCCTATCTTGATGATGTTGGAGAATTTGTGGTTCTCGATAAACATCAACCTTTCATAGTATTTTGGATCCTGGGCCCAGGCGAAGAACTTGTTCATCTGCTCTTCATCCAATACCGGCCTTACTTTCGCAGCTTCTGATCTCCATTGAGTAGCATACTCGCGGAAAGTCTCCGTTGGCTTCTTCTTGAGATACTGTATGTAGAAGGCGTCTGGTGCATTCTCCGTATTAAAATTGAATCGATCCATGAAATCTGATGCCATGCTTACCCAACTAACCCACGTCTTGGGATTTTGACTGATGTACCAAGATAGGGCGCCTCCAGTGAGACTTCTCGTGAACAGCTTCATGCGAATCCTCTCATCTTTCCCAACTCCTACGAGCTTGTCACAGTATGTCCTTAAATGCACCTTCCGGCCACATGTTCCATCAAACATCTTGAACTTAGGAGGTTTGTAACCCTCTGGCAGTTCTACGTCCGGCTGAATACACTGATTTTCATAATTCAAACCCTCAATGCCTTTACCCCCTTCGACACCCTGGGCTCAGCTTGTGAGCTTCTTAAGTTCTCTGCCATATTCTTGATGAGCAGGTCCTTTTCGGCAGATTCTGGTGTGTATGGGGTTTATTGAGTAGGGCGGGGGTAGGGTTTCTACATATATGGGGTTGTTTTGGTGGGTACCGGGGATTTTAGTGTAGTGGTGATCATTGGTTGAATTTTGCGGATCGGGGGTAGGTTGTGATGTATTTTGGGAAGTATGGTAGGTAGTAGTTTGCGGATACTGATTGGAAGATGTTGGTGTTAAGGAGGAGTTGGTACTGGGGGAGGGTTAGGATTTTGATGAGGTGTGGCGTATTGATAAAGTGAGGGAGGATTTATGGATGTTGGTTTGATATGTTTTGAGGAGGTGTTGGGTTCTAGGCTTTTTGTTGGTTAATATCTGGGACGTGTAAAGTGAGGGAGAGGTTTGCCAAGTTGCGGACCTTCTCAAGTTCCCCTTGTAACTCCAATATTTTCTGCTCCAACCATAGAACCAAATCATTCTGTGCCGGAGTACTCCGACCATCTAAAGTTTCAACATTTTCCACATGCGTAACGTTATCTTTCCTGATACCGCTCATGTCATCCATCTTAGCCTTTCCCTTACTTTTAGGATCACTTGGAGGAGGAGGAGGAGGACCTCTGGATATGGTATGATATGCTGATGATGCCAGTATGCACGAACTAACTTTAGGGGATGGGAATAATCAAAACAAAGAAAAAGCAAAAGGTAAACAAGTCAGTAGGGAATTTTGGAAAGATATTTGCAGTATTTAAACATGTATCATAAATTCGTGTCCTAATTTTGGGGACCTCATTGTGCCTGAGGTAGGCTTAGCGACACGTAGATTTGGAGAAACTTAATGCCGAAAATTGCCTCATTTCATTAATGTAATAAATAAGTCAAACCTCTAAAACGACAATAATAAAAGGAATTGCCAATGGAATTTGCCTTATTACAATCAATTTCTAAAACGACTCTAGAAAAGTAAGTAAACAATAACTCTAATATACTTGGTCCCGGAGGGACCTTCTCCAAGCTTGATTTTCTTGGTCCCATCGATCAGATTCCCTAGGTCGCGCATGTCCAGCAGCAGGTATGCCCTTGCTAGGTGTCCTCCTACGTTTCCCTCTGCATTCTGATAGTCCACGATCCTTGTCCTCATATTCCCTTCAAGTTCCATCAGATCCTGCTCTAAGTATTCCAACCTTTCCGTTGATTTTGTTGCAATTTCCCTCCATTCATTTATTGATTCCATGTCTACCTTGTGTTTTTTCAAATGCCTGGCCTCAGACTCAAGGATTCTCTTGCGCAACCTCTTGTATTTCACCTGTTCTTCGGCAGCTTCATCTATGACCCCCTGTTTCCTCGATCGACCCCTGGCTTGAGTTCTCCCGCTATGTTTTCATCCAACCATGATAAGTATAAATACACATGACCGGTGTAGTACCGATCTGGCTCGATGGTATCCTTCCCCACAATAATCTTCAGATGCCACATGTGTTGGGCCTCACACTTGTATGGAATGGCATCACCTTGAAAATCTACTTTATAATGACTCATCTTGGAGACTCGCGGTATGACTTGTTTTCTCCCAGCCTGTCTCATGAATCTGATAGGAGCATAAGGACATATACCCCTCAACTCGATCAGCATCAAATGAGGAACATCCCTGGACCTGATGATAAATTTGCTAGTAGGGAACCACTCAAACATCCAATGGACCTTGTCATCAGTCAGACTGCTGAAAAATTATACCCAATCCACAGCGTTTTCCGGTTGTGCAAACCTATTTGGGATGAAAGTCATTCTTTTCGGATGGTGGAAATCTATGTGGTCATTCCATGGTCTTCGTGGAAATTCCTGACGGTATTTTCCTCTTTGAAGATGCTCCAACAACCATATCTACAACAACAAATTGCAACCCTCAAAATGTCAGAATCCCTTCTTGCAGCGGTCCAGGGCTCGGTATATCTGTACTACGATCATTGCGACAATAGTGTAAGGTTGTCCCTCAATCCCTTTCATTAAAGTCTTGGTTACCATAGCCAAACGAGTGTGAATCCTATCTCCTTGGATTGGAAATACTATCATACCCAGAAAACAGACGATGAACACAAAAAGCCGACGATGAGTCCAACCTATGGAAGTGATGACAAACTCATCATGAAAAATATGGTAGGATGTGTTGTGCACATATCGCTCGTAAAGGAAGTTGAAAGGTATGTAGGACTTTTTCAATTAGACTAACTCGTCATTCTTTCTAAGGCCCATAATTTTCAGAAACCCCCTAGAAGTGCGATTTTCCGGTACCAATAGACCAGGACTATCCCAGGGTAGCCCAATAAAACCTCTTATTTCCTCAAGAAGGGGAGTCATCTCTACATTAACGAAATGAAAGACAGCCCTCTTTTCATCCCATAACATGGTATCAACCTCGATCAGTATATTATTCGGCTGAATGTCTAGCAAGGAGGGTAAATTTCCGAGAACCCTCTTCACATGGTTTTTGTCGCTTGGCGAGAGATTTTCCAACCAATCTAGCAATAAAGGTGGGATACTTCGGACTAGGACCATGCCGAACCTGGGGACTTCGTACCTCATTTTATGCAAAATAAACAAAGTTTGTTCTTTCCTCCTCCGGATTTGACTACTTACACATTAATGATTAGCATATCAGCACGTTTTCTCCAAATAATGCACATATCATGATCATGCCCGTTGGGATTATTGAATTCTCAATGGGCTTTGGACAAGGATTTCCTTAGAGGCTTATTATGCGGACAACATACTAACCCATGCTAGGTTTGGACATGATACATGCACAGTTAACATCAGAGTAGGGTTTTTCTATAGAAGTCTAGACTGGTACCCTCAAGTGGACAAATTGAGAGGGAAAGGCACGGAACCGTCGACTGCACCGCTGATCGACTAGTTTTACCGCAAATAAGCCATTTCAAATTTAAAAGGGTAATATAGGAAGAGCCCGGACACTCATCAAGCTTCGCTATGGTATTAATTGCGCACAAGTGGAATATGATGCAGAGCATGTAATTATGCAAAAAGTAAAATAACTTCTTATCAAGTATTTTGCATGATGAAAGCGATAAACGCGGTATTTAATAATTGTAAAGACAGGAACGAAAGAAAGAAAACAAGGAAGGAGTCAGTTCATATAAGGGAAAAATTATAATAAAGCGGTAAAAGGGGTAGGGATTGGGAAAGACATAAAGATTGAAGCCAGCAAATATGATTTGCATATTATAACAAGACATAAAGATTGAAGCTAGCGAATAAGGGCACGCTTAACGAGGGAGACTATTTCACACAAACCAAGTTTGTTATGGTAAGAGCCTAAGGATATCCCCAGCAGAGTCGTCATGCTGTCGCTCCCTTTTTTCTCGCGAAATCGGGTTTCGACATTGACAACTCTTATAAACGGGGGGAAAGGGTTACTAAAAGAGAGTCGCCACCTAACATATTAAGGTGCGTTAGGGCACCTATTGTAAATGACTCGGGTTTACTAGTTTGTGTCACCAAAGATTGGGTAAGGGATCAAATTACCTCAAGGAGAAGGTGTTAGGCACTCCTCAAGGTCCACAACGGTGGGTCCAGGCCGAACTCAAATCATGCGAATTAGTCTAATAGGAAAGAGAGGGAATTATTTAAATAGGAATGGGGGGTCCTATGTTTTTTAGCCTAAAGGATCACCCCGTGCAACATAAATAATACTTTGTAACTCCCCCAAGATGGGGATGTTACTCATATTATTCAGTGGACACACACTATCATCTCCTGCTACCCGATTACTATCTTTAAGTTATTTACCTTAAGCGCTCTAATAAATTCTAATGCGTACCCTATGCGTGAACTACCCGTCCCTTGCCTATGGCCCAGGAGGCATTTGTGCCTCTATTTTGGATCGTTCTAGACCTAACTAGGCGACATACAAAACAAATTGGACTTTCATGTAAAATCAAATAAGGGCTCAAGTCATCCTCCACACCTAGGCAGCAAATGCACGCAAATGAATTAGACGTTTAACAGTTTCGATAATTGAAGTCGTTAGACCCTATAGACATGATTTCTATGTGATTCTGGATTTTAATCACGTGAGCAGTTATATAAAGTGATTTCTAAGTGACTACACAGTTGCCTACTGATTATAAGTATAAGAGGTTAAAACCTATAAACATGCTATCTAGGTGATTTACTCAGTATTTGACAGTGATAAACAACGAGGGATATTCAGAATTACTCAGTTGTTCCTATAGGAATGCTTTCTAATAGCGTTCAGCGAGACAGTGTTTAAAGCCTAGTTTTAGTACTTAACAGTTAACACATATGGTGATTACTCTATAGGCATGATTCCTATCTTTGATGATTTGAAACTGGTTTTAGTTCTTATTGGAATGTATACTAAATGAGCAAGTATGACAATCAATTAAACCTATAGGCATGATCTCTAAAGAGGCAAATTTGAATATGCTGCAATACAAATTGAACTTTGGTTATTTTATTTTCTATGGGCATGATATCTAACGTGTAAAAGAAAAATGGGCAGGTTACTTACAGAACTTATTCGATCAAATAAACACCAATAGGAAGGTTATCTAACACAATAGCAGAATGAGCAAAGTAAATACCTATAGGCAGATTATCTAACACAATAGAGGAATGAGAAAAATAAACATTTATAAGCAAGTTATCTACAGATCTTATTCGATCAAGTAAACACTTATAGGCAGATTATCTAACACAATAGCAGAATGAGCAAAGTAAACACCTATAGGCAGATTATCTAGCGCAATACCAGAATGAGAAAAAAGAAACACCTATAGGCAGGATTTCTATCCATTCTCATGCAAATGTTAAAGTAAACCCAGTTTCCCAATTTTACTAATACCCCAATTGCTATTACAAATAATTATTACAAACCAGAATTAAATGAATGAATTACAAAGTGTAACAAATTATAGGAAGCCTGCCGAAGGCCCAAGTGCACCTGGACAGGCCAGGCCTTAAACTCACAATAGCTCCAAAACCCATGTTCATTGATACATAGTAACCAACAGTGAATGGTTCACCCATATCTCAAGGATAAGCATACAGAACCCAAATCTCTAGTGTGTCAGAGTTCCCAAGGGCTTCAAGAATCTAGGGCAGTGCTCACACTAGAGAAGAGTGATCAGAACAGTTCAAGGAAAACTCAGAGTTCACGAGGGTCTCATATGAACCCTGAGCAGTGCTCACACCAGGGAGGCCAGAGGACAGAAACTAAATTGTTTTGGCTTTCATCCAGCAAAGAGTGAGGATTCAGGAGAGCAGTATGGGATTAGGGATACATTTAGAGACAGAATCACACATAGAACATAAACAAATAGCAACACATTTGAACCTAGGCAGACCTAATCCAGTTTTTAGTTAACACAATCACATGCTGATAAGATCATTTCATAGACATTTTCACAAAGATAACAGATATTTCAAATAAAACGAAGTCACAGAAAGAAAGATTATTGATTAACAGTATGTCATGAACACACTAATTAGCAGTAAGAACTGATTAAACAATTGAGCAAAGGTGTCATAACATAGTGAGCAGATAACCAAACAGGTCACATGGTGACAGCTTCAATAAACAGACCGATGAATCTGTTAAGGCACACATAACTAAACAGCCCTTAGGAAAGGTATGAAGGCATTTTAATGCTAAATAATAACCCTAAATTACATAGAGTTAGACAGACTCAAACTAAATTCAATATGTATTAAATATAGGTAATAGCATTTAAGATAACAAGGTTAAATAACAGCAACACATTAAGCAGGTGATCATAATAGAATAACAAAGGATTCAGTAACTCACCAGTTAAGGCAAAACAGGAAAAAGGAATCCAACAATGTAGCAATTGTCACCAACAGAAGCAAACCGTTGAGGATTTCTGGCCTTGGCTTCCAGCCGGCCAGGAATCAAAAAGCACAGAATATTGCTAGAGAGAATAGGAGTGAAAAGATTCGAGTTCTAAATTTTATTTCAAAGGGAAGTGGGGAGGGGGTTCGAATAATTATTTTTTTTTAGCATTCAAGAATCCTCACTTAAATACTGAGGTCAGTGCTTAAATCTATAGGGTTGAACCCTAAACTTTTGGTGAAACAATGCATAAAACCAGTGGAAATAAGGTAAAGAATCATATAAGGCAGACAAGAAATCATCGTAAAAAAGGAATATTCAGTTGAACCAAATTTAGTTCAAGTAAAACAAAGGTCGGAAACCATAAATTAGGTAAACTCCAAAATTAGCAGAGAATAATGGCAAATAATCATATATTAACAAAAAACGAACGTAGACAGGGATTGAACCGGATTAGTTCAAGTAAAAAAAGACTAAAACCCTCATTTTGGGTAAAACACCAAATCAGCTAGAATAAAGGAAACGATCACATATTCGCACAAAATAAACATATATAGGAACTTATTCAAAATGGAAACTTATAATCGAACCAGATTTGGTTCAAGTAAAAGGGGTTTGAAACCCTAAATTAAGTAAGTCACAATATCGGTAAAAAAACAACATATCCATAAGTAATAGAGTAAATATAGACGAAGAAAATGTTAAAAAGACAGAGTTTGAACCAGATTTGGTTCAAATCAAAGAGGATCTGAAACCCTAACCTTTAGGGCTTAGTGCAAATCAAGAAAGATATGAGAGAATCATCACGAATAACGTACTTGGACTTGGGATTGTCCAGTTTCAAAAGGGTAAACACAGATTTGGACGGAATCGAATCGGGGTACTTGCCATACTTAGGCAAGTACCAAAGTTATTCCAAAATCTAACACCAAATAAGGGAAGAACCCTAGAATGGCAAGGGAGTAATGGAAGAATCCTATTAGGACAGGGATTTGGGGGGATTTAGGTGAGACGACGGCGTTAGGGTTCAACAGGGAGGAGAGACGAGGGCGGTGGTCTTTGAGAAGTGAGGATTAGGGTAGAGAGGAAGGATATAAGGGAAGGGGATCATTAGTTGTGGGTCGTTGATTTATCAACGGCCAGGACTTAGGCGGATTGGGGTTGGTTTTAATGAATGGGTATCGGTAACTAGGTTAGGGATATTGGGCTTGGGCTGTTTTGGGTTGGTTTGGGTAGTTTTAGGTCCGAATTAGTTATAGAATTAGGGCCAGATTTTAAATACCCAATTTTAATAAATAATAATTTATAAAAATAATAGATAAATAACAAGATATATTATTTGTGCATCCAAATTATTAAAAAAAATTGTTTAAAATTATAAAAATATAAAACTTATTTTTTTCATAAATAAAGTAATTATAATTACATATGGGCTATTATTGCAAATTGTGCAATTTGGCCTAAAAATGAAAATATAATTTTAAAAAATATAAATAAAATATTTAAAACCTAATATGGGTATAAATTAAAATTATAGATTATAAAATCATCATAAAATAATTTATAAGGTAATCAATAGATATTTATATGACAAAAATGTAGGAATAAATTGATTTAAAGCCTTTAAAAATTATAGAAAATTATGAAAAATGTTTGTAGATATTTATAAATCAAGTGATGGTGCATATGCACTATTTTGAAATAATATATATATATATTTCAAAAATATGAGGAAAAAATTGGGTATCAACAGGCATCCGGTGCCTCACCTATCCTTGTGTACCAACTTGCGACTAAGGGACTCTGAACATATTTGTCATACTTTGTCCATGGGCCACATTGCAATACAATTTGCGAACACTGACTAAACATCAATATAAAGCTGGATCGACAAGGCCATCATAACTACTACAGCTGGCAAACCAACAAAATACACATACAAGGCCTACAAGCCCAACATACTGCATTAACTGAAAGGATATGTCTACAAGCCTCTACTGATGGATGTACTGTGATCAGAACAGGGCCCCGAACAACCCATAACATATATATACATATATACACAAGATGTACATAAAACTCTTGACTCGGCAACTCAGAAGGACGTGGAGCTTAACAATAAAGCAGAACTCGAGCAACACCTACTGAGGAGGTCTACCCATCTGTCTGTCTGAACTTGCACGTAGGAAATGTGGCGTCCCTGGCAAAAGGGATGTCAGTATGAAATAATGTACCGAGTATGTAAGGCAACAGAAAAACTGAAAGCTGAAACTGAACTAATAATATAATAACTGAAAGTAACTGGAGTCAAAGATAATCTAAAGATATGCTTACCTACTGATACCGACTCAACTCTCTAAATATAGTAAGTAAAATAGATGTCTGGCCTTATAAGGCTCGGTATATGTAAATGCTTTTATGTGCTTGCATGATTTTAAGCATTATATACCTTGCATTTTATGTGCTTTAATGATAAAATACACGTCGTATGTGCCTAATAGGGTTTATTTTATGTGTAGGTGAATTGGAAATGGAAACGGGGCTAAACGGATGCAAATACGTCGAAGAATACGCGAAAAGGGATGCCCGGACGATAGCCGGGCGACACAGCCAAACAGCCTGGCCCAGCCTGGCCTTAGCCAGGCATTAGAGCCCTAACGCCAGGGGGGCCTGGCGTTAGCCAGGCATTAGAGCCTTAACGCCAGGGCCTGCCTGGCCTTATCCAGGCGTTTGGGCTGAAACGCCAGGGTCCCGGGACGGCCAGAAATCGAGTTTTGACGGGTTT
>MDKJ01300732.1:0-11045 GCA_005239525.1 Nicotiana knightiana | reverse complement strand
AATTCACCTCTAAATTGCTTGAATCTAATCAAAATTAACTTAATATCATTAACTAATGCTAAATGAACTAACTTTTTTTCCTAAGTTTTCTTAAAAAAGGTGAAAACCCGACCCCGGGCCTGCTTGGTCTAAACTCGGGGTTCGGACCAAATTACGTTTATCCATTCACCCACGAACCTAAATATGCTATTAGTTTTGAAATCTGACCTTAATTTGATATAAAAATTTAATTTTTTCAAAACTCCCTAATTCTACCCAAATCCTAGATTTTTACCATGAAAATTCTTTGTTTTTTCTTTAAAAGTGATGCAAAATAGTAAGGAATTAAAAGAAAAAGGTTTGAAATTGATTACCTATGAATTGGGGATGAAGATTGTTGAAGAAAACTCATTTTTAGGGCTGGAACCTTGAAAAATTGGAGAAGAAAGGGTTCTGCCCGATTTTAATTTGATATTTATATTAGCTGGGCTGGGCAACTGTGCGATCGCGGGTAAAGATATGCGATCGCACAGGGTAAGGATGCTGAGGCAGTGCGATCACGGGGTGGGGGTGTGCGTTCGCACAGGGTAGGGGGTGGTTGCACAGTGCGGTCGCGTAGTAAACTGTGCTATCGCACAACTTACCTGGACAGTGCTTCGCGATCGCACACCAGGAGCTGTGTTCGCGCAGCACAAAGCTTGGGACCCCTGAAGACTACACTATGCGATCGCAGTCTAGCCTATGCGATCGCATAGCACATAAACCTGGACACCAGAAGAATGAAACCAGCAGTTATTTTCAGGTGTAAAACACCCCGTGGCCTATCCGAAACTCACCCGAGCCCTCGGGGCTCTAAACAAATCATGCACGCAAGTCTAAAAATATCATACGGACTTGCTCATGCGCTAAAATCATGAAAATAACATGTAAATCTATGAATTAAACCTCAAAACTCATTATTTTCAACAAAAACTCTTAAAGTTCATAATTTCTCAACCGGATGTCCGAATCACGTCAAACGAACTTCGTTTTTCACCAAATTTCAAAGTTAACCTCTAAATATCATAACAAAGCTGTACCGGGCTCCGGAACCAAAATACGGACCGGATACCAATGATTTTAAACATTATTTCTTTTCTTTAATTCATAAACATTTCAGCAAAACAATTTCTTTCAAAAATTAATTTATAAGGCTTGGGACCTCGAAATTCATTTCCGGGCATACGCTCGAGTCCTATATTTTACTGCGGACCTCTCGGGATCGTCGGAACACAGATCCGGGTCCGTTTACTCAAAATGTTGACCAAAGTCAACTTTTATCAAATTTAAACTCTAAAAATCACTATTTCTCATATTTTCACATAAAAGTTTTCCGGTTTCACGCTCGCACTGTGCACGTAAATCGAGGTATTTAATTTTTGTATTTTTATGGTTATTTAGCATTGAACGGAGTCTAATTTTATAAAATAACCCCTTGGGTCATCACAATCTCCACCTCTAAAACACACGTTCGTCCTCGAACGGACATAGAAAATTACCCGAAGTGGCGAACAAGTGTGGGTATCTACTCTGCATGTCCGAATCAAACTCCCAAGTAGCTGCCTCAATAGGCTGGCCTCTCCACTACACTCGAACTGAAGGAAAACCCTTAGATCTCAATTGGCAAACCTGCCGGTCCAAAATAGCTACCAGCTCCTCCTCATAAGTCAAGTCTTTGTCCAACTGGACAGAGCTAAAATCTAACACGTGGGACAGGTCGCCATGATATTTCCGGAGCATAGACACATGGAATACCGGATGAACTGAGGATAACCCTGGAGGCAATGCAAGTCTATAAGATACCTCCCCCAATCTATCAAGAATCCCAAACGGCCTGATATACCTAGGGTTCAACTTACCCTTCTTCCCAAATCTCATAACACCCTTCATGGGCGACACAGGAAGCAATACTCTCTCTCCAACCATGAATGCTACATCACGAACCTTACGATCGGCATAACTCTTTTGCCTAGACTGAGCTGCACGAAGTCTTTCTTGAATAATCTTGACCTTGTCTAAGATCTCCTGAACTAATTCTGTCCCCAACAACCGAGCCTCTCCTAGCTCGAACCATCCAATTGGCGATCTGCATCGTCTACCATATAAAGCCTCATAAGGATCCATCTGAATGCTCGACTGATAACTATTATTATAAGAAAACTCCGCTAACGGCAAGAACTGATCCCATGAACCTCCAAAATCAATAACATAAGCGTGGAGCATGTCCTCCAATATCTGAATGGTACGCTCGGACTGTCCGTCAGTCTGAGGGTGAAATGTTGTACTCAACTCCACTCGAGTACCCAACTCACGCTGAACTGCCCTCCAAAAGTGCGAAGTAAACTGCGTACCCCGACATGGGTACCCCATGAAGGAGAACAATCTCCATAATATACAACTCAGCCAACTGCTTTAAAGTATAAGTACTGGCCACAGGAATGAAGTGTGCTGACTTAGTCAGCCTATCCACAATAACCCAAACTGCGTCAACTTTCCTCTAAGTCCGTGGGAGCCTAACAACGAAGTTCATAGTGATAAGCTCTCACTTCCACTCAGGAATCTCTATCTGCTGTAGCAAACCACCAGGTCTCTGATGTTCATACTTTACCTACTGACAATTTAAGCAACGAGCCACATACACCACAATGTCCTTTTTCATCCTTCTCCACCAATAATGCTGCCTCAAATCTTGGTACATTTTAGCTGCCCATGGGTGAATGGAATACTTAGAACTGTGAGTCTCCTAAAGGATCAACTCACGAAGGCCATCAACATTTGGCACACAAGCATGACTCCCTACCAGTACTATAGTAAAGTTTTAACTCACAAGGGAGAATTTAAACACAAGAATTTCCGTCACCAGGACTTCGTCCTTACATAACTTCCACCGCGGCTCGTAGCCCGATTTAAACATCTCAAATCATATTAAAATGCGAGGATCTCGTCCTCAATTCTGAATCACAAGCAACATGCGTATCGTGCCAATCGAAACATTCCATTTCCTTCATTTAAATATTTTCCGTTAAACAAAATTACAACATGTAATGATAGAAGCAGCTATCTCCATAGAATCTCTCAATACAAGTATTCACATAAGTAGAGTTACGCCGCTCACCCGAGAGTAGAGCATATTAGAAGAATTTTATTAGTTATGCATAACCGTATTAAGTTCAGGAAATCATCACTTTATACTAATTAGAGATTGTCCTTGTAATGACACCATTTAATGTAATGGCCTCAACCATACCATGGAAAATATATCATCAGGCTAGGTCTCCACCTCTAGGAATCTAACCTCCACTTTCGACATTCCGACCGCTTTTTCCCTAGCTGGTCATGTGAGTTGAGTTATAACTGCAATGTGGCACGTAGCCTAGTGTTCTGATAAAATATGACTCTAAAGTCTAGGACAATTTCTATCACTCGCCGAAATGAAGTATCAACCTGCCCTGAGTCGTAAAAAAATGTTACAATCATATTTGAGTTCTTTAATGAGTTTGGGGACTCGCCCTCTGCTATATGAACTGAAGTAGGAGTATGACACGCTAACTTATCAAACCTGATGGCATATCTTGACACCGTCATGGTGACCTGACGCAACCGTTCAAACCCTATGCGCCACGTATTATGGAGAGCCCGAGAAACAAAGCTTTCAAAATCATTTATGAGAACTGAGTCAAGTAATTGATGCTGCATTGGCTGGTCATCCTCTTCGTAGGCTTGTCACAAACACCAGCGGCCAATTTCTTCTTTTACTATGTTAACTCAATACTGCTGAGATACCCCCTTTATTCATATACATTTCATTATTATTTTGGGGTAACTTTTATCTCTATTGACACATAATGATCACAAAAGTAGAGCTCTATACCGATAAATCGTGGCACAAACCATGTTGTCTAGAACCTTGCTAATCATTGTACTCCCTCTAGAGCACCCAAAAATCCGCAACCGTGACTTCCACGTTGAGTAGACCTTCTGTAGATTTAAAGTTGTTTGAATAACTCTTTTGGTACTGAGGTATAGGGTTATTAAGGAGGCAGACATACCGCAAGTCCCAACTTTATGTCTTGCAAAATCTCAGACCTTATACATTCCAGGACAAAATCGATATAACACATGACTCCCGCAATTTATCCCTTGACAGTGGACTTACCTGCTTGGCACGAAGTCGTAGGTCACAATGCCTGATAGTTCACAATGTTAAACTTCACAGCTCATATAAATCAACCGTGTTGCTTTCAACTATTCCCTTGTTATGCAATACTGAAGTAGCTATAAATCCTTCTGGGATATGGGCTAGTCCAACATGTACCGACTGAGCTAGAACATCTGCGTCTAGATCCATTTGAGAATGTACAATAGTTGCTGATGTTCGAGCTTTAGAATGAGCTCTAATTCTGTCTCTTCCACTAATCGTGGCTGTCATTGGGGCTTCATCTCTTGTCCGGTTGTAGACGCTTTGCGTGTTGTCGAGATTTTGTGCAAGGACAAGAATAGAAAAGTTCAATCATCAATGGTAGAATAAATTCGCACGATAGAGTAGAATAAAATGGAGTTGTTTCCTAACTCAATAGCCTCCGAAAGATAAGTACAGATGTCTCTGTACCGATCCTTCAGACTCTACCAAGTTTGTTCGTGAATTGTGAGACCTAGGCAACCTAGTGCTCTGATACCAACTTGTCACGACCCAAATTCCCAACCTTAGAGGTCGTGATGGCGCCTAACACCACACTTGCTAGGCAAGCCAATGTTAGAACTCGAATAATTTATTTCCTTAATTTATTACTTAAGCACAAATAAATAACTTCCAAAGGAACTTAATTAGAATAATTCCAAACAACAATAAAATAAAATAATAATAATAACTAACTAATTAAGATGAACCAAGAACTAATTATATAAATAACTCTAAGACTACCCCAGGGTCTGGTGTCACAATCCACGAACTACTAATGAATACTACAAATAATGGCTGAAAGAAACAGTGTAACTGTTCTGAATATAATAAAACAGTGTAAATAATAATAGGAGAAGACACCCGGAATCTGCGAACGCCGACAGATGTACCTCCCGTCTCCAAACGAATCGGGTGCCCGATTTTAATTTGATATTTATATTAGCTGGGTTGGTCAACTGTGCGATCACGGGTAAGGATATGCGATCGCACAGGGTAAGGGGGCTGGGGTAGTGCGATCGCGGGATGGGGGTGTGCGTTCGCACAGGGTAGGAGGTGGTTGCACAGTGTGGTCGCATAGTACACTGTGCTATCGGACAGCTTACCTGGACAGTGCTTCGGATCGCACGCCAGGAGCTGCGTTCACACAACACAAAGCTTGGGACCCCTGAAGACTACACTATGCGATCGCAGTCTAGCCTATGCGATAACATAGCACATAAACCTGGACACCAGAAGAATGAAAACCAGCAGTTATTTTCAGGTGTAAAACACCTCGTGGCCTATCCGAAACTCACCCGAGCCCTCGGGGCTCTAAATAAATTATGCATGCAAGTCTAAAAATATCATACGGACTTGCTCGTGCGATAAAATCATGAAAATAACATGTAAATCTATGAATTAAACCTCAAAACTCATTATTTTCAACAAAAACTCTTAAAGTTCATAATTTCTCAACCGGATGTCCGAATAACGTCAAACGAACTCCATTTTTCACCAAATTTCACATTTAACCTCTAAATATCATAACAAAGTTGTACCAGGTTCCGGAACCAAAATACGAACCCCATACCAATGATTTTAAATATTATTTCTTTTCTTTAATTCATAAACATTTCAGCAAAATAATTTCTTTCAAAAATTGATTTCTAAGGCTTGGGAACTCGAAATTCATTTCCGGGCATACGCCCGAGTCTCATATTTTACTGCGGACCTCCCGGGATCGTCGGAGTACAGATCCGGGTCCATTTACTCAAAATATTGACCAAAGTCATTTTTTATCAAATTTAAATTCTAAAAATCACTATTTCTCATATTTTCACATAAAAACTTTCCGGTTTCACGCCCGGACTGCGCACGCAAATTGAGGTATTTAGTTTTAGTCTTTTATGGTTATTTAGCATGGAATAGAGTCTAATTTTATAAAATGACCCCTTGGGTCATCACATGTCTTTGTAGGTATCTGAATTAGGCTTTGTGTTTTTGTGTTTTTGTGTTTGGCTCTTTGATTCTGCTCATAACTTTTGACTTTGTTGGGGAAAGTGGACCTTCATTTTTGAACTTTGACTCTTTTGATAGTGTTCTTTGCCTCTTTCCATACTGTATAGTCCCCCAAGTGTTTGAGCCTTGAAGAATGAAATCTCGAGCACTTGACTATTCCTTTCTTGTGGTCCTTTTCCTGAAAAGGAAAAACATACGGGACTCGAAGGTATATAGTTTAGATAATGATTGATTAACCCTTTAAAACGTCCATCAGAAAGTTGTAACCCTAGACTGGGAATTCAGTTTTATCCTCGTGTCTATTCAAGTCTAATATCATCATCTGGTTGTGGGTTAGCTTTTTGCCTATCATCTAAAATGGTTAGTATAATTTTAACTGTTCTAAATAAAATTGAACGTAATGATACCTGGCCGTGAGTATTCCTTTTCCTTAGAAGTAATATTCCTTCAAGTGAACATCATTCCAACTTGTTGGTAAAATTCTGCCATCCATAGTTTCCAACTCATAGTCTTATTTTCCAGCAATACCACGCACTTTGTAGGGTCCTTCCCAATTTGGATTTAACTTTACTTCTCCAGCCTCCTTTTTTGATTGAAAGACTTTCTGAAGGACGTAGTCCCTAATTTTGAAATATCTAAACTGAGCTTTTCTGTTGTAATATTGCTCTATGATTTGATTTTGAGCTGCCATGCGTATTAAAGCAGCTTCTCTCCTTTGTTCGAGTAAATCCAGATTTGTTCTCAACTCATCATTGTTTGTTTCTTTTGTTGCTATTGTGAATCTCATTCTCGGTTCACCAATTTCCACTGGTATTAGAGCTTCTGAGCCGTAAACAAACGCGAATAGGGTTTCTCCCGTGGTTGTCTTTGCAGTAGTTCTATAATCCCATAATACTGCCGGTAATTCTTCAGGACAATTTCCCTTAGCTTTTTCCAATCGTTTCTTCAGATTGTTAACAATGATTTTATTTGTTGACTCAACTTGCCCGTTAACCACAGGATGATATGGTGAAGAAATGATTCATTTGATTTGCCAGCTTTGGAAGAATTCTGTGATTTGAGAGCCTATGAATTGGGGGCCATTGTCACATACAATTTCCTTTGGTACACCAAAACGGCATATGATGTTTCGCCATATGAAACTTTTCACTTTTTTTTCTCGCACATGTTTAAAAGCATCTTCCTCTACCCATTTTTAATAATTTGTTAATAATTTGTTAATATAATCTGATGTAGTAATTCTACGGGCCGATGCAAATTGTTAGCATATCGCTGACATTTATCGCATTTGGCTACGAAATTTTCAGCGTCTTCTTCCATCTTAGGCCAATAGTACCCTACTCTGATTAGGGTTTTGTCTAAGGACCTTGCACCTGAGTGTTTCCCACAATGTCCTTCGTGTACTTATTTCATCACGTACTCAGTTTGGTTTGGTCCAAGGCACCTTGTTAGGGGACCTCTAAACATTTTGTGATACAAAGTGTCACGAACTAGGCAATACCATGCAGCTTTTCGGCGAAGTGCTTGAGCTTCTTTCTTATCTTTAGGCACGGTACCATTCTGCAAAAAATTACAATTTCGTTTTTCCAATCCCAGGTTAGATTATTAAATGTTACCTCATTCTTGTCCTGGTCAATTGCTGAATAAAATAAATGTATCACAATAGAATTGTCTTTATTCGTTACATCTGTAACTGCTGCAAGATTAGCTAACGCATCCGCTTCTGCGATTTCCTCTCTAGGTACTTGCATAATCATCCATGACTGGAATTGTTGCACCAGGACTCATGTCTTTTCCAGATATTGTTGCATTCGAGTTTCTCTAGCAGTATAAGTCCCTTGCATCTGGTTCACCACTAGTTGAGAGTCACTTTTGATCACGATCTGCTCAATTGAGAGTTCTCGTGCTAATTCGAGTTCTGCAATGACAACTTCGTACTCTGCTTCATTGTTAGATGTGATAACATTTAATAGCTTGCCTTATCTTTTCATCCGAAGGTGGTATTAAAACAATTCCCAACCTGACTCCTTTGATATTAGAAGAGCCATCGGTGAATAGACTTCATATTACTGGATTAGCTCCGGTAAAGATTTGTAACTCTTTTTCTACTTCAGGAATTAAGCTAGTGTTAAAATCTGCAACAAAATCGGCTAAAACCTAAGACTTTATTGCAGTCCTAGGTTGATAGGATATGCCATATTCACTTAGTTCTATTGCCCATTTAGCCAGTCTACCTGACAGTTCTTGCTTATGCAAAATATTTCTCAAAGGATATGAGGTTACAAAAGTAATTGGGTGACACCGAAAGTACGATCTTAACTTTCTAGTTGCCATGATTAGAGCCAAGGCTAATTTTTCTAGATGAGGATATCTAGTTTCAGCATCTAGGTAGGACTTACTTACATAGTAGATAGGATATTTCTTACCTTTGTCCTCCCTTACCAGGACTACACTTACGGCTATTTCTGCCACAACAAGATAAATGTATAACCTTTCCCCTTCCTTTGGTTTAGATAGTAGTGGGGGATTCGATAGATAAGCCTTCAAGTCTTTAAAATCTTGTTGACATTCTTCAGTCCATTCGAACTGATTCTACTTCTTTAGTAGTAAGAAGAATTTAAAACTCTTCTCTGAAGATCTGGAGATGAATCTTCCTAAAGCTGCAATCTTACCCGTTAATCTTTGAACTTCTTTTTTGCTCGTTAGTGCATCAGGTATTTCTTGTTTGAGCATGATTTACTTCAATGCCTCTATTTGATACGAGAAAACCCAAATAATTACCTGATTTGACGCCAAAGGCGCATTTTTCTGGATTTAACTTAATGTTATACCTGCGGAGGATCTCGAAAGTAGTCGAGAGGTGTTGGAAATGATATTCTGCCTTCGTTGACTTTACCAACATGTCATTAATGTACACCTCCATTGTTTTCCCCAGATGTTCCTGGAACATCTTGGTCACTAGCCTTTGATACGCGACTCCAACATTTTTCAAGCCAAAAGGCATGACTTTGTAACAATAAGTCCCCCTGTTTTTAATAAAGGAGGTTTTTTCCTCGTCTGAGGGGTCCGTTTTTATCTGATTGTAACCAGAATATGCATCTAGAAAGCTTAATAATTTATGACCTGTAGTGGCATCAATCATTTGATCTATGTGCGGTAATGGAAATGAGTCTTTTGGGCATGCTTTATTCAGATCCGTATAATCTACGCATACTCTCCATTTACCGTTCTTTTTAGGTACCACTATGGTATTATCTAACCAATTAGGATATTTTACCTCACTTATTGAACCGATTTTTAAGAGTTTCTGTACCTCTTCATCGATCACTTGATTCTTGAACGATCCCTGCTTTCTTTTCTTTTGCTTGACAGGTACGAGATGAGTCTTCATTTAGTTTGTGAGTCATCACTTCTGGGGGTATACCTGTCATATCTGAATGTGACCTGTGAGCATGTGATTTTTACTCGCCATATCGTCCTATAAAAATCCCAATAAATCAATTGATTTTATGAATATTGGTTGATTTTTCAGTAATTAATTGTGAATTATTTGCATTGTTTGCATATCCATAATTCATCTTTCAAAATCATTGAAAATTTTGCATTATGAAGTTATTAGTTGTAATTAATTAAATAATAGACAAATGACGAGTATTTAACGTAATGAAGTTTTTAATAACTAATTACTATAAAAATTAATCATTTTATTCGATAAATCATAGATTTAATTAAGAATATATAATTGGTTGTTTTATTCTTAATTAATATGTAAATATATGAAAAATAAGGTTTAAAATTAATTGCTAAATTTTTTTGGATTAAATTAGAGTTTAATTTAATTAGATTAATTAACTAATTAAGAAAACAAAAGCAAAATCGGACCTGGGCCAAGAAAGACCCAGGCCCAACCCCTATTTTTCTATACACCCATACAATCCAGGCCCAAACCAAATCCCTTACCCGGCCTGCCCCAGCCTGACCAAACGACACCGTTTGGTCTAGTCGATTAAATCCTGGCCATTGATCGAACGACCAGGAACTCACCCCCTCTAAACTATATAAATGTCCTAACCAAACCTCACCCCCTTCATTTCACCAAATCCTAACCCCCTTTGTCCGTCTCTCTCTCTCTTCTCTCTAAAAACCCTAGCCGCCCCTGAAACCCCACCGCCGTCCAGCCACCATAACAACTCCGATCAACCCCAAATCTCTACCCTACAACCCCCATCACCTCCTAAACCACCTCCTGTTCTTGGTTTTGTCAAAAAAACCATCCCAAAAACCCCAATTTCAGATCTGAGATTCCAGAACCCTAAGTCTCCCATGCGCACTGATTCAAGGGCCTTCAACGACTCGTACCTGCATGATTCAGTTTGCTCTTGACAAGAGCAATTGATTCATGTGGGTTTGACCCATTTTCAAACGCCAAACTCCGGCAAAATGATTTTATCTGACTGGTACCCCTCCCCCTTTGTTTCTTTTAATCACTTGTCTAGTAAGATAAATCGCCTAGGCTAGTGTTAAATTTCTTCTACCAATTTATGTCTTCTGTTTGGAATAATTGTTTAGAATTTTTAGGTTTTCTGTTTATTCTCCTAAATGATGTTAGTTACAAGATATTTGTTTAACTGAGTTTAGTTTTAGGTTTTTCTTCTCTACTGATTGACCCTAAATGCTACTGCCCCTTCCCTTTCTAACTGCTTTGGGTTTATTGGCATAAACTTGTCTAGATTTAGTTGTTTTTGTGAAAGATCTGTGTAGATTTGTTGTTTTCCCCCCACATGTTTATATCTTCTCCTTGTCGTTTCAATTTTAAGCATGTTTCATGACTTTTGTTCTTGTCATACTA
>ML421522.1:0-29495 GCA_005239525.1 Nicotiana knightiana | reverse complement strand
TTTTCTACAGGGGTAGAAACAGGTCCGTTGTCAGCTGCTTGTGGCTGGGCGCTCACGAGGGAAATTGGTGGGGGCGACAGAGGCACATGCGCGCTTGTCACTTGGCGCGGCCAAGACCACGAGGCCGTCCGTGGCGCTAGGCGTTGAGAGGCTTGCTGCGACGCCACGGGGCGCGTCCAAGGGGTCATGGGGCATGGTTGGAAAGCCGCCCATGACATGTATGATACGCTAGCCTTAATCTGGACGAGGCGGCTCGAACTTGTGTCTTATTCAAGAGATGGTACTATTGTTGGATTTCGAGACCTCATCTTGAATTCAGTCAATTACCACGTTGGACAAAAATTACGTCTTGAAGAATTTATCCTTGCATATCATGATCCAGAATTAGCTTCTCCTATGAATTAGTGGTTAAACATAACGTCAAGGTGCTGGGGATTCACGTTTCAGGTTCAGAATCTTCGTACTATATTTTACCTGATGTTATTTAATTTATGCTGCTAAAGAGCTAACAAAACTGGGACTAAGCAGGTGCAGGTTTGAATTTGATATTTGTCAAAATTTTGGAGATGTGGACAGGAGTTGGTACACAAACCTTCATCGCTTTGTTCAAAAGTTCAACTATTCTAAGGTTTGATATTAGCAATATCTTGCCACAAGGTAATTAAGAGTACTTCTCATTCTTTTTTGACTTACTTGATTTATGCGTTACTTCTTGAATTTGGTTTAAGCTATGTCATTGACAAAATTGTTGCAGATTATAAAAGCATCCTTATATATGAAGATCCAAGAGAAATTGTTATTCCCCCGAGTCATGATGTCAAGATAAACATTATACCTATGCTGCAAATTGAATCACTCGTATATCATTTGATGTTCATCCGTCCCATGATCATGTCCATACTTCCATGCGCAAATAGAAAATTACTCCAGGTAATTTCTTGCTTTACCTGGAAATTCTTTCAAAGATCGCCTCTTGTACTCGTAGATACTGAGACATTAAAGTTTTAACTTTTATATGTTGATGGTATAAGAAAATTTTATACAATTAGGACATCTAAAATATAGGTGCAAGTAACCGTTCAAATAAATAGATAAGCAGTGTATATAAGTTCAAATAAATAGATCAGTGTATATAAGTTAATCTAAAACGTAATCATTAGGGGTGGCAATTTGAGCCCAAACCCATTTGACCCGTCCAACCCGCACAAAGTTAGGCTAATTGACCCACTCATTTGTTGAATTCAACTAATCTATATCCAACCCATCTAATCCCATCTAAAGTTGGCCGGTTTTTAACCCAAATTGATCTATGAGTAACTTTACTAAAATATCTTAAAAATAATTCTTATTTGTTTCATGATATATATATATGATCATAACATAAAACAAAAGTTTTATTTGATAATTAAAAAATTCATAAGAAAACAACGCACATTAATTAAAGTTTGATAAGAGTTGGGCGGGTTGGGCGATGGCCAAAGTTTAGGGGTGAATTCAACAATAGCCAGATTTATAAGTGGTAATTGAAAAATAGCTACAGTTTCAAAAGTAATCAAAATTTAACCACTTTTCATGTAAAGATAAATCTGAACAAAAACACTGTTCAAAATCCGAAAAATATTCCAGCATAATATACTAGTTCGAATTTCTTACATGTGAACTTATAGCATAATATAGTGGAGGTCCAGCATAATATAAGTTCATATACATGTGCTCCAATTTCCAGTATATTATGCTGGAACTTTCTGTGTGCTGGAGTTCCAGCATAATATGCTGGAAGTTCATACACAGGTGCTCCAATCTCCGTATATTATGCTAAAACTTTCCGTGTGATGTAGTCCCAGCATAATATGCTGGAAGTTCATACACAAATACACCAATCTCCGGTATATTATGCTGAAACTTTCCGTGTTGCAGCAAAATAGTGGCTATTTTCCAATGACTTTGTAAACGTTGGTTATTTTCAATTACCAGTCCGAAGACTGAGTATCCCGTGCTATTTTCACAAATTTTAGCCTATCTCAACCCAAGTAACTTTTGGACGGGTCAGTGACCTGCTCATTTATTAACTCAATCTATTTTTATCCGCCCAATATCAGCCCAACCCGCTCATTTGACACGTGTAGGACTAATCATGTAATAGCTATTTGCTTTAGGTTGATTGCTTGTCTAGTAATCATTAGTGAATTCTCTCTGTCTTATGTTTTTGTTTAAATACAGGTGCTGTCTTCATTAAAATAGTATCTACAGAAGGAAAATTCTGGTAAAAAATGTGCATTCACTACCGAGCTTTTCAACTGGTGTCATGAATTAAAAAAAGTAATCAATCTTACTGAGACAATTGAGGAGGAAATGGGCACCATTTGGTATTCCTGGTTGAAATCCAAATCTCTGATTGACCAAGTGACTAATTCCATGTTCTAATGGGAAGAGTCGAGGTGAATTCAGCATTTAGAGTTCAACCTGAAAGCGGTGAGTTCAGTTGAATACATTCTTTTTGCTTACACGAACATTAACAACATGCTGGAATTTTGAAAACAATGTTGAGCTTTATAAGATATTTGTTGTTCCTTGTGCAGAACAACGTTTATATCCATAACATTATCATGGAAGATCCATATATAGCCCAAACAAGATCATAACACTAGGACGGGAAAACACATATTTTTGTAGTTTATCAGTCTAATTAAAATATGACGAGTATCGCCCTAACTATTGAGGAATAAGTTTTCGCAATTCCGTCATTTCAGAAACCTTGTCAATCATACCATATTGCAGAAGTTCATGTTGTGAGAATTGGTGGAATTCATACCATTGTTGGGTTTTATAGAGTAAAGGAGTGAATGGGAAATTGACGGAAAAGAAATTGAGAAAAATAAAATTTTGAATTGGTTCTGTAAGTTTTTGGGATCGTGGGTTTCCCATGTGAACCGACCCGATCCAATCTTACCCGACCAGTAAATAAAGGATTATCTATTTTTTTATAAAATAAAGGATGAACAGTTGTGTTATAACTGTTCAACCTTATCCTTAAAAGGAGAGGGAACAATTATCTGATAACTACTCAACCTCTCCTAATAAAAAGGGGAAGTCTTCTGCTTCAAAAGAGAGAGCACGAGAGACATTACATATAAGAACAAATAGTTCGTTCCAAAATTTTTTTTGAGTCTATCTAAATGTAATATAATTCGGAGCAAAAACAACGGATTGTGTACGTTAAATTCGCAGCGGATATTATTATTGTTGCTACCAAAAGAATCTGCCCCAAGTCTCCTTTGATTTCACTAGGAAATCAAGGTTAAAGTTCACAAACTAAATATCTTTTAGTGTGATGATGTAATCTAGAAAGTCAGGATTACTTTTCCTTCTTTCTGGTTTTCCCTTTTTGTTCTTCTACATAATGTCCTCGTGCTCTCACTTTTAAAGCAGAAGACTTCCCTTTTTTATTAGGAGAGGTTGAGCAGTTATCAGATAACTGTTCCCTCTCCTTTTCAAAAAGGATTTGAACAGTTATAACTGTTCCCTCTCTTTTTCAAAAAGTATTTGAACAGTTATAACTGTTCCCCCTCATTTTAAGGATAAGGTGGAACAGTTATAACACAACTGTTCATCCTTTACTTAAAAAACCAGATAATCCTTTATTTACGGGTCAGGTAAGATTGGATCGGGTCGGTTCACATGGGCGACCCACGACCCCAAAAACTTACATATCCCACTTCGCACATGGTAGACAAGACCCAAGCCAATATTACATCAACTAGACGCACAATTCATACGACAAATAGTTCGTGCGACCTGTCAGCATCAAGGCTAGCCTTCAAGGTTTTAAAAGCCCTATATAGGAATTCAATCACGTATGGAAAGAATTCACTTTTAATATGAGGATATTAGTACTCACAATACCCCAGACTTCACTACTTTAGTAGTTACTCATTCGATCCCTCATCCTCTTTAAGAGGTGAACTCGAGTTCAAGTTTAACTTTATATACACAATTACACTCGACATCTATATGGTCAGTGTAATAGTCGGCTTGTGTACACAAGTCAGATTATTTTAATTTAATCGTCTTCCTTTTCTACTCGAATCTATCTGTTCCAAATCAACTGCTTTCCTAGACATGTACTGCACTGCCGAATCATTCATGGCTATTAGTGACATGCTAAAGTGGCAACATTTGTTGAAATTTTAAGAAACAGTAAAAGGTCAAAGGGTATTCCAATAAAAAGTTAATTTTAACTTTTTAGGGTCTCACACAATGAAGAAGCAGGGAACCATTCTTTCATTAACCTATTGGTCGCTTAACATACGTGGTATGAAACACGTGCTACAATGTTCTTACCTTATCCTGGTGCATGTGTCTCATTTATTTTAATTATCCAACATCGTACAGACCTTGGTCTAGATACCTCTTGATGTCTAACCCGAGTTTCTCTCTTCAGTAATCCTCAAACTCATTTTCTTAGAGAGACTCTTGTCTGATTTATAATACAAGTCATAGCATGACAGTGAAAATTATCTCTTCACGTTCTCTGATGTAAGAGGATATTGCTCGTGCGAGAGAGCCAATATCGCGACTTGTCCGACACATTTTATTTCAAAAATATTATCACATGCATATGAGACATAAATTCAATAGACTTACTTTGATGAGAATATTATAACAACAAATAAATATCATCATTTCCTACGCAAACCTAGATCCTTAACATGTTTTTCAAACATGTCTCTAGAAATGGCCTATGTAAAAGGATCAACTATCATTTTGCGAGTAAGAATGTATTGTAAATTCACTTCTCCACTTGCTACTATGTATCTCACAAAGTTATATTTGATATGAATGTGTTTGGTTTTACTGTGATACTTAGGATCCTTTGTATATCTGATGGCCGCCTGACTGTCGCAATATAAAGTCACGGGACCCTTAGAATTCTTTGCAACATTCAAATGCTCAAAGAATCTCTTTAACCAAACAACTTCTTGTACTGTAGATGCTACACAAGCTACGAATTCAGATTCTATGGTTGAAAGAGAGGCAAGTTTGTTTCTTACTTTTCCATGAAATATCACCACCATTAAGTAAGAAACACCAGAGGTTGATTTTCTATCATTCCGATCACCAGCCCAATCAACATCTGTGTAACCTCTCAAGAGTAAATCAGATCCACTATAACATAGTGAATAATCTACAGTTCCCTTCAGATATCGGAATGTTCTCTTCACTGCCTTCCAATGATCTCTTCCGGTATTAGATTTATACCTGCTTACCAGACCTACGACATAACAAATGTCTGGACGAGTACACATCATAGCGTACATCAGACTCCTGATAGCACTAGAATATGGAACTCGAGACATGTCTTCCTTTTCTTTTTAAGTCTTTGAAAACATTTCAAGGCTTAAAGTTTCACCTCTTGCTATTGGAGTATCCATAGGCTTGCAACTATTAATTCGAAAGCATTCCAAACTTTTCTTTATGTATATTTCTTGAGATGGACTCAAAAACTTTTTTTTTGGGGAACGATCTCTTTGAATTTTAACACCCAATATATATTCTTCTTCACCCATATCTTTCATGTCAAATTACTTTGAAATCCATGACTTAACGGTTTTTACACACTCCAAATTATTTCCGGCTAATAAAATATCATCCACGTAAAGAGAAAGAATTACAAACTTTTCATTGGACTTTTTCACATAGATGCAATGGTCTTCATCGCTCATGGTGAAATCAAATGAAATCACCTCCTTATAAAATCTCAGGTACCACTGCCTTGAAGATTGCTTTATGCTATAGATTGATCTTTCAATTTACAAACTTTCTTTTCTTGGCCTTTAACAATGAAACCTAGAGGTTGTTCCATGTAGATTTCCTCGTTTAGTTCTCCATTGAGAAAAGCGGTCTTCACATCCATTTGGTGTAATTCTAGATCTAAACGTGCAACAATAGCCAAAAGTAATCGTATAGAGGTAAAATTCACAACTGGTAAAATTTTTTCCTCATAATCTATTCCAACTTCTTGAGTAAAACCCTTTGCCATCAATCGTGCTTTGTTTCTTTCTATTGACCCATCCAGTTTGCGTTTAAATTTGAGAATCCATTTATTCCCAATTATTTTACGTCCCTAAGGAAGGTTAACTAGATCCCAGACTTTGTTAGTTTTCATGGACTCTAATTCTTCTTTCATCGCTTTTAACCATTCATCCTTTTTAGGGCTCGATAAAGCCTCAGTCACAGAATTAGGTTCATCCAATTATGTCGGAGATACCAAGAAAACATAATCCTCAATCTCATAAGATCTTTCAGGTACACCTTTTCTTGTACTCTTACGTAATTGAAGTTCAGATTCCTCTATAGGATTTCAGGATTCAAAACTCCCACTTGGACCAGGAACCATTTCTTGATCCATTGATCTATCAAGTATGTCTGACGACATTATCTAATCATCTGAATTTAACATTTCCTAGAGAGGCTCACCTTCATTTATTTCATCCTTTTTGGGAAAATCATTTTCCAAAAAATTTGACATCTCGTGATACCAATTCAGTAATACTTCCATCCTCCAATTCATCAATGAACACATACCCTTTGGAGCGTTCTGAGTATCTAATAAAGATACATTTATTTCCTTTTGGACTTAGTTTAACAAATTCACCAAAACGATCTTTAATATATGCAACATAACCCCAAGATCGTAGATCATTCAGGTTTGTTTTATGACCACTCCAAAGTTCATAAGGAGTGGAAGATACTGATTTAGAAGGAACTTTATTCAATATGTAGGCCGCAGTCAATAATGCATCTCCCCGGAAAGAGATAGACAAATTTGCCTGCGCCATCATTGATCTTGTCTTGTCCAATAATGTTCTATTTCTTCTTTCAACTACATCATTCTGTTGAGGTGTATAAGGAGTAGTTAACTGTCTGATAATGCCCTTTACAATATATAATTCTTCAAATTGTTTTGACAAATATTCACGTCTTCGGTCGATTCTTAAAACCTTTATACTTTTATCTAATTGATTTTCAACTTCATTCATATATCTTTTAAAGAACTCAAGTGCTTCAAATTTATGAGAAATCAAATAGTCATAACCAAAGCGCGTGAAATCATCAATAAATGTAATGAAGTATGCAACACCAGACCTTTCCCTCACATTCATTGGACCAAAATATCAGAATGGATTTATTGAAGTGGGAATTCAGCTCTTTTAGCCTTTCCAAATGGTTTAAGCGTAATCTTTCCAGCAAGACAATTTTCACAAGTTGGCATATCAATTTTGGAGAAAGAACCTAAATGCCCTTCCTTTGCCAACTTATTCATTTGATCTTGCCCTATGTTACCTAATCTTGCATGCCATGTAATAACATCTATATCATTGTTACTTGAATAACATGCCATTACACAACAATCAACATAATAGTCATAAGTTGAAAGATTACAATCTAAAACGATCATAACGAAGTCCAAAACCATATAAAACATTATCTAGATATATTATTACACCATTGCGACAAAAAAAAATGAAACCAACATCCAATAGAACAAAGACAGATACTAAATTTCGTCGAATATCTGGAGCATATAGGACGTAATGCAACATCAAATATCGACCACCATGCAAGTCTACTTTGCAAGTGCCTATTCCTTTGACTTCAAGTCTCGCATTATTTCCTACATAAATCCACCTTGATCCAGGTGAAACTCGACGAAACTCCACAAACGCTTCTCGATCTCGACTCACGTGGTCGGTGGATCCTGAATCTACAATCCACATAGGATAAGATTCAGTTAGTAAATAAGTGCTTGAAACATGCACAACACTTAGAGATGCGTTTAGGAATGCTACCTTTTTCGGCTCGGTACATTCACGAGCAAAATGCCCTAGAACTTCGCAATTGTAGCACTCTATTTTTCTTTTGTCTCTTTTCTGGAAAAACCGTTTTCCTTTCTTGGAATTTGGTTTGTTCTTTTTCTCAGAGGGTCCTTCTTCGGTCTCCTTACCCTTTCCTTTATTTTTCCAATTTTTCTTGCGCTTGAAGCCTGAAGACTTTGTACCACTAGATTCAGCCACAAAGGCATTAGAAGCACCTTTAGCAGCACCAAGCCGCTCGTCTTCAAGTTCAACATGTCGAGCAATAGGAAAAGTTTTTATACTTTCATTGTGGGTCAAGTTAACCTTCAAATGTTCCCAACTATTGAGAAGAGACCGGATCACTACCTGAACCTGTTGCTCATCCAAGAGAACGTGACCAACACTTGAGTTGTGTTATCATGTTTGATATCACCCTAAGGTATTGTTTCATGCTTTGATCATGATGCTTTTTGAAAGTGCCAAAATTGATAGTCAGCTGTCTAAGGTGGGTCACAAAAGTACCCCCATATGTTCCTCGTAAGTGTGCCCACATGACATGAGCATTAGGAAATTCCTCACATCCATGAATCTGTTCATCAACCACAGAACTCACAATGATTCCACGTGCAATGGAATCTGTCCTTTTCCAAGCTTTTTAAGCTTCGAGATCTCTTCTGTGTTGAGTAGTGTTACCTTCTTCTAATTGACTTAAGACATGGTTTATGCCTTCGAGAGCACTTTGCTCATCTAGGACATACCATATCTTACGACTCCAGATGTCGTAATTGTCACCATTTAGTTTCTCACCTTTGTTTAAGTCAGCAATAATACTTTTTGATGCCATGTCTATAATTTAGAGACAATCACGCAAGTTTATTTTTCAATTATGCATGTGTCATACACATTCAAGCAAATTAATTCTAATGAAGGTTTCACATTTAGTGTAAAATCAAAAGGATATGTAAGTATCCAATTATCATCTACGATCTAAATATTTAACAAAAATTAGAAATTAATTTCTTAATGTGCATTAATATGATGAAGACTATAATCACTAGGATTTTGAGTCTTATTATTAACACCATATTCTAGAGTAACATAGAATAACAGCCAATCCAAAATAGGATAAAACACAGATATATATCTATATATCTATATATATATATATATTCATAATATATCAAAAATAAAATGAAGGAGTTCATAAAAATAAAAATAAAAAACTTAACTAAATTAAGTTATCAAGGGAAATTCTTACCCATCTCACTCCTAGAGCCACCAAGAACCTCCATAATGGTTCATTAGGCCCAATTTTGCCATAGATCTCAATAAGTTCATTCTTGTAGAAATCTGATAAAGAATGACGAAGGCATACCTATCCTCAACATTAAGGAATTTGCTATGAATCTCATCTAATTTTATCCTAAGAAATCTGAGAAAATCAAGCAAAGAGTCAAAAGGAGCCATTTTTATTTTCTTGAAATCCTCAAGAAGTCGTCTTCCTTCCCTTTTACGTGCCCTTATTTCTCTGTTCAGATTCTGCTTCATCCTTGAATCATTTCTTATGACTTCAAGCTCTGAATCTGAATCAACTAGAGCTTTGATCCTCTTGCGACGCATTCTTCTACTATTTCTTTTTGCTCCTCTATCAATATCACTCCCACTTGGAGCAATTTGAGCATGTTCCCATTCAGCCATATCTGAAATAGGAACAAGAAATCAGAAATATGGTTGTTACCATTTAATGCGACAACGTATGTCACAAATTTCTTGTAGAAGACAAAAAAGGATCATTAAAGGGTTTTCAAAGTTGGAAGATTCCGTTTTTCACATAAAAAAATATTTTCGGAAAGCCCAAAACGAGTATATATTTATGATAACTCATTTGTTTTATTTTTGATATATTATGAATATATATCTCTGTGTTTTATCCTATTTTGGATTGTTGTTATTCTATGTTACTCTAGAATATGATGTTAATAATAAGACTCAAATCCTAGTGATTATAGTCTTCATCTTATTAATGCACATTAAGAAATTAATTTCTAATTTTGGCTAAATATTTAGATCGTAGATGATAATTGGATACATACATATCCTTTCGATTTTACACTAAATGTGAAACTTCATTAGAATTAATTTGCTTGAATGTGTATGACACATGCATAATTGATAAATAAACTTGCATGATTATCTCTTAATTACAGACATGACATCAAAAAGTATTATTGCTGACTTAAACAAAGGTGAGAAACTAAATGGTGACAATTACGACATCTGGAGTCGTAAGATATGGTATGTAACGACCCGGCCGATCGTTCCGAGAGTTGTAGCCCTATTTCTCCCATTTCTGCTTATTTATGTGTGGTTCAACTGTGTTGTGTTGTATCGGGTTGGTAGGTTCGAGTCTGGAGTAATGTTCATAATGTAATTTGGAGGTCCATGGTAGAGTTAGGCTTGAACTGGTGAAATTGGAAATTTTGGAATCCTTAGGCTTGAATTTGGAGGTAATTTGGTGTTTTGGTATTGTTTTGCTTGATTCTTAGGTTCGACTAAGTTTGAATGATGTTATGAGACTTGTTGGTATTGTTGGCGAAGGTCCCGAGGACATCAGATGTGTTTCGGATGGTTAACAGATGGGTTTAGCTGTTGAAAAAGCTGGTGATGTTGCTGGTGTTGGGTCTCTGATGTAGAGAAGTGCGAACCGCATAAAATTGGCGCGGATCGCGGTTGGATTTTGCGGAGGCGGAAGGATTCCGCGGTCAGCATTGGAGGCTGGAGCGGACCGCGTGAGCTTGGTCGCGACCGCTGAAGATGGGTAACTTCATGGCCACGGTGGGAAATCGCGGGCCGCGGTGAGGTGCACGCGGGGGCGGTGAAATTGGCGGACCGCGTAATGAGGATCCGAAGGGTGCACTATAAATATGAGGTTCAGGGTTTTATTTCACCTTTTGACCTAAGGAGCTCGGTTTGTGGCAATTTCAAGGGTTTTTCAAAAAATTCACCGGGGTAAGTGATTCTAACTCGAATTTGGCTAATATACATGAATATATCACTAATTTGATCATTTGATTAGTACATTGGGGTGAAAATTTGGGGAAAAATTATAGAAACTTCATAACATGGACTTTTGAGAATTGAATGTCGATTCGAAGTCGGATTTAGATAAATTTGGTATGGTTGAACTCGTGAGTGAATAGGTTTCCTAGTTTTGTAAATTTTATCGGATTTCGAGATGTGGGCCCAAGGGCCAGGTTTGACCGAATTTAGTATTTTTGGTATTATTTGATAATTTTCAAGTGGGATTCATTCCTATAGCATATATTGATGATAATATACTGATTTGGATAGATCCGGAGCTTTTGGAGACCGAGTCGAGGGGTGAGGGCATCCCGGAGTAGGATTCTACGCTTTTAAGGTAAGTAATAGTTTTAACTCTAGCTTTGAGGGTATAAACCCGGAGAATTGATATCATGTGACTGTTTGGAAGTGATTCCCATGATAGGTGACGGGCGTGTGGGTGTACGCCGCGAGGGATTGAGACTTGGTCCGTTCCGCGAAGCTGTGAAGCCTAATAGTCATTATCTGTGTTTATCTGCTTACATGTGTGTTAAAATTGACTGCCTTCATGCTAGAGATCATGCTTAGGGTTTATTCATGCTCACATTAGTTGTATCAGTCATAGAAATTCTCGTACATGTTTACCCGAGTCTGTAATATCTTGCTGATACACTGTAATACTTGATTTGGACTACTTTCTCTTATTTGTTGAAAACTGTGAGGCTAGAGAGGTACATGACTGAAGGCAGAGGGCGTGTTGTGAGACATTTTAATATAGCATGTGAGTTGTCCGTGCGGATCCATATTATACTATAGCACGTGAGTTGTCCGTGCGGATCCAGATATGATATAATAGCACGTGAATTGTCCGTGCAACACTTGAGTGATCCGTGCAGATTAGCGCTTGGGATGTGGGAGCCCCTCCGGAGTCTGAACACCCCCAGTGAACGTAGGTACCTATTGAGCGTTTGCATTGAGGACTGAGAGAACGAGTGACATTGCTATGAGGTTTCGTTTATTTTTGCTATTTTTATCTACTAATTGTTTTGTAGTATTTGCTGATTCATGAAATTTACCTGTTTACTCCTTTTTATTGTTAACTGTGAAAAATAGTAATTGAATTGTTCTGCTTAGCTCGTCACTACTATTCCGTTGCTTAGTTATTTCTGTTACTTGCTGAGTCGGTTGTACTCATACTACACCCTGCACTTTATGTGCAGATCCATGTGAGTTAGAGCGCGGCGATCATTGAGTTCAGGCCGTCTATCTTTGGAGACTACAAGGTAGCTGCTAGCGTCCCCAGGACCTTGTTGCTCCTTTCATCTTCTATTCCTATTTTGGGTTGTATTGACAGTCAGACAGTTCATATATTAGTTATGGATTTAGACGCTCATGACTTAGTGACACCCTAGGGTATGGGGCTCGTTTTTCGCATATTTTTTTTTTCAAATTCGAAATTATGTTTGACTTTTATGGAAACTTCTAATATGGAATATTTTTACTTAACTCTCATAAGTTAAATTGGTAGTATTTTGGGAAATAGGCTTGTCTTGTATCACGATAGACACCATCACGACATGTGATAGATTTGGGTTGTGACAAGTTGGTATCAGAGTGTATGTTACATAGGCCCCACGAGTCATGAGCGGGTTAGTAGAGTCTTGCGGATCGGTATGGAGACGTCTGTATTTATATTCGAGAGGTTGCAGAACCTTTAGGAATATTTCACATTCTTGGATTCTTGTCGTGCGTTATGTTGATTATGGTAACTAAACATCTGTTATTTCACTCTCTCACAGATGGTGAGGACTCGTGCTAATGGTCAGGAGGGACAACCAGCAGCACCACCAGCTCGGGCCGAGAGAGGCCGGGGCCGCGGTACAGGCCTTGGTAGAGGCGGAGACATCGCCAGTGCAGTAGCTAGGGCAGCACCTACAGATCCCCTAGTTGTCCCCGCTTAGGACCAGGTCCCCGCGATAGATGTTCCGGCGGGACCAGCTCAGGCACCACCTGTGCCTATTGTGATTCCTGGCCTTTAGGAGGCCCTGGCCCAGATTCTATTTAGTGTGTGTGGGTCTTGCTCAGGCTGCCTTAGTTATTCCGACCGTAGCGACTTCTCAGGCCGGGGGAGGCACCTAGACTCCTGCCACCCGCACGTCGGAGCAGGTTGTTCAGGGACTTCAAACACCGGGGGCACCACCAGCCCAGCCGGTTGCAGTTGCTCAGGAACATGTAGTTCTTGTTATGCCGGAGGATGATCGACGTAGGCTGGAGAGGTTTGGGATACTCCAGCCTCCACCCTTCAGTGACACAGAGAGGGAGGATGCCAGGATTTCTTGGACAGGTGCCAGAGGATACTCCACACAACTGGTATTTTGGAGACTTGTGGGGTGTCTTTCATTACATTTCAGTTTTCTGGGGCTGCACTCCGATGGTGGGGACTTATGAGAGACATAGGCCTGCTGGCACAACACGCCTCACTTGGCAGCAGTTCTTCGTGGTATTTTTGGAGAAATTTGTGCCTCAGTACCGTAGAGAGGAGTTGCACAGGCAATTTGAGCAGCTTCGCCAATGTGATATGTCGGTGACGTAGTATGAGATGCGGTTCTTGGAGTTGGCCCGACATGCTATCTGGTTGGTTCCCACAGACAGGAAAATGATCATGAGGTTCATAGATGGTCTCACTTTTCAGCTACGGTTGCTTATGACTCGGGAGAGAGTGTCTAGTGCTACCTTTGATGAGGTTTTCGACATTTCTCGGCAGATTGAGATGGTTCGTGGTCAGGAGAGGGTTGGGAGGGAGGCCAAGAGGCCTCGTGGTCAGAGTAGATTCAGTGGTGCTCCTCAGGGGGGGTCAGTTTCAACACGGTAGCGACCGTCCATTCAGGCATGCTTAGTTAGCTCGACCATTTCACCGTGGTGCATCATCTGGCCATGGTTCTCATGGTCATCAGTAGGTTCAGTCATCATTCACTGCACTGCCAGCGTAGGATTCTCATCATGCCTCGTCCGCTCAGGTATCACCGGGTAGTCTTTATGGACATCAGGAGCAGTAATTTCATTAGAGGAGGGGTTGTTTCGAGTGCAGGGATTTTGGTCACATTATGAGATATTGCCCTAGGCTGTTGGGTGAGACTCCCCTACGGAGTACTCGGCCGACGGAGCCAGCACCAGTTCCTCCACCACCCGCCCAACCAGCTAGGGATGGATCTCAGCCAGCTAGGGGCGGATCCTAGTCAGCTAGGGGTCGCCTGAGAGGGGTAGGAAGATCAGGGGGTGGTCAAGCCTGTTTCGATGCCCTCCCAGCCAGACCAGATGCTATTTCTTCAGATGTTATGATTACAGGTATTGTCTCTGTCTGTCACAAAGATGCCTCTGTATTACATATTCATATGTTTCATCATACTTTTCTCATTTTCTGGATATGCCCCGTGAGTCATTAGTTTCATCTGTTTATGTATCCACTCCTGTGGGCGATACTATTATTGTGGACCGCACGTATCGGTAATGTGTGGTGTCTATTGGGGGTCTGGAGACCTAAGTGGATTTGTCGTTGCTCAGCATGGTTGATTTCGATGTGATATTGGGCATGTATTGGTTATCTCCATGTCATGCTGTTCAAGACTGTCAAGCCAAAATCGTGACCCTAGCGATGCCGGGATTTTCGAGGGTAGAGTGGAGTGGTTCTATAGACTACATACCGAGTAGGGTGATTTCATACTTGAGATGGGTTGTCTTTATTACTTGGATTTTGTGAGAGATGTTAGTGCAGAGACTCCGGGCATTGATTCTGTTTTGGTGGTATGTGATTTTCCTCTGCAGACCTGTCGGGCATGCCGCCTGACAGGGATATAAACTTTGGTATTCATTTGGTGCCGAGCACTCAGCCCATTTCTATCCCGGCATATCGTTTGGCACCGACGGAGTTTAAGGAAGTGAAAGAACAACTTCAGGAACTCCTAAATAAGGGGTTATTTGTCCTAGTGTGTCACCTTGGGGTGCACCGGTTCTATTTGTGAAGAAGAAGGATGGTATTGACTACATGCAGTTGAACAAGGTCACAGTCAAGAACAAGTATCCCTTGCCTCGTATTGATGATTTATTTGACCAGCTTTTAGGGAGATATAGTGTTCTCCAAGATTGATTTGAGGTCAGGATATCACCAGCTGAAGATTCGGGATTCGGATATTCTTAAGACAACATTTAGGACCCGTTATGTCCATTATGAGTTATTGGTGATGTCATTTGGGTTGACCAATGCCCCATCAGTGTTCATGCAGTTGATGAACAATGTGTTCCAGCCATATTTGGACTCCTTCGTTCTCGTGTTCATTGATGACATCCTGGTGTACTCCTGCAGCTAGGAGGAGCATGCTCAACATTTGAGGATTATATTACAGAGATTGAGGGAGGAGAAACTTTATGCAAAGTTCTCCAAGTGTGAGTTTTGGCTTGGCTCGGTAGCATTCTTGGGGCACGTGGTATCCAGTGAGGGTATTCAAGTGGACCCGAAGAAGATAAAGGCAGTGCAGAGTTGGCCTAGACCGTTCTAAGATACAGAAATTAGAAGCTTCCTTGGTTTGGCAGGTTATTACCGTTGCTTCGTAGAGGGGTTTTCATCTATTGCTTTGCCCTTGACCAAATTGACCCAGAAGGGCGGTCCATTCAGGTGGTCGGATGAGTGTGAGGAGAGCTTACAGAAACTCAAGACTGCCTTGACCACAACTTATAGTGTTAGTTCTGCCATCAGCTTCAGGTTCTTATACCGTGTATAGTGATGCCTCGAGGGTAGGCATCGGTTGTGTTTTGATGCAGGAGGTAAGGTGGTTGCCTATGCCTCCCATCAGTTGAAGACCCATGAGAATAATTATCTGGTGCATGATCTTAAGTTAGCAGCCATTGTTCACACCTTGAAGATTTGGCGTCATTATTTGTATGGCGTTCATTGTGAGATTTATACTGATCACCGGAGCCTGCAACATTTGCTCAAGTAGAAGGATCTTAATTTGTGTCAGTGGAGATGGTTGGAGCTTCTCAAGGACTATGATATCACTATTATATACCATCCGGGGAAGGCCAATGTGGTGGCCGATGCATTGAGTCGCCAGGTAGAGAGTTTGGGGAGTTTAGCGTATCTTCCAGCAACAGAGAGACTGTTGGCATTGGATGTTCAGGCCTTAACGGGCCAGCTTGTGAGATTGGATATTTCAGAGCCTAGTCGGATGTTGGCTTGCGTGGGCTCTAGGTCTTCTCTTTACGACCGTATCAGGGAGTGTCAATATGATGACCCACACTTTCTCATTCTTCAGGACATCATCCGGCGAGGTGATGCTAGGGATATGACTACTGATGATGACAGTGTGATGAAGATGCATGGCCGGATATGCGTGCCTAATGTAGATGAACTTCGGGAGTTGATTCTTGAGGAGGCCTACAACTCGCGGTATTCTATTCATCCGGGTGCCGCGAAGATGTACCAGGATTTGAGACAACATTATTAGTGGAGGCGGATGAAGAAGGATATAGTTGGGTTTGTAGCTCGGTGTCTCAACTGTGTCAGCAGGTTAAGTATGAGCATCAGAGACCGAGTGGCTTGCTTCAGAGGTTAGATATCCCGGAGTGGAAATGGCAGCAGATCACCATGGACTTTGTAGTTGGGATCCCGCGGACTTTGAGGAAGTCCGATGCTATTTGGGTTATTGTGGATCGGATGACCAAGTATGCTCACTTCATTCCTGTTGGTACTACTTACACTTCAGAGCGGTTAGCTTATATTTATATCCAAGAGGTTGTTCGCTTGCATGGTGTCCTGGTTTTCATCATTTCAGATAGAGGTACTCAGTTTATATCTCAGTTTTGGAAGGACGTGCAACGAGGGTTAGGTACTCAAGTTGAGTTGAGCAGAACTTTTCACCCTTATACGGACGGGCAGTCCGAGTGCACTATTCAGATATTGGAGGAAATGTTGCGCGCTTGTGTTATTGACTTTGGGGGTTCATGGGACCAGTTTCTGCCACTCACAGAGTTTGCATATAACAACAACTATCAGTCGAGTATCCAGATGGCTCCGTACGAGGATTTATATGGGAGGAGGTGTAGATCTCCAGTTGGTTGGTTTGAGTCGGGTGATGCTAGACTCTTGGGTACAGATTTGGTGTAGGATGATTTAGATAAGGTGCAATTGATTAAGGAGCGGCTTCGCACGGCACAGTCTAGGCAGAAGAGCTATGCAGACAAAGGTTCATAATGTATCTTACATGGTTGGGGAGAAGGTATTGCTGAAGGTTTCACCTATGAAAGGTGTTATGAGATTTGGGAAGAAGGGCAAGTTGAGCCCTCAATTTATTGGTCCGTTTGAGGTACTTCAGAGGATTGGGGAGGTGGCCTATAAGCTTGCTTTTCCACCCATCTTGTCGAGTGTGCATCCGGTATTTCATGTTTCCATGCTTCGAAAGTATGTTGGCGGTCTGTCCCATGTTTTGGACTTCAGCACGGTTCAGTTGGAGAGTGATATGACTTATGATATGGAGCCGATAGGTATTTTGGATCGGCAGGTCTGAAAGTTGAGGTCAAAGAACATAGCTTAAGTGAAGGTACAGTGGAGAGGTCAGCTTGTGGAGGAGGCCACTTGGGAGACCGAGCGGAAGATGCGGAACAAATATCCACGCCTATTTGAGACTTCATGTATGTTTCTAGACTCGTTTGAGGACAAACATTCGTTTAAGAGGGGCAGGGTGTAACGACCGGGCCGATCGTTCCGAGACCCATTTTTTGCTTATTTATGTGTGGTTCAGCTGTGTTGTGTTGTATCGGGTTGGTAGGTTCGAGTTTGGAGTAATGTTCGAAATGTAATTTGGAGGTCCGTGGTAGAATTAGGCTTGAACTGGAGAAATTGGAAATTTAGGAATCCTTAGGCTTGAATCCGAGGTAATTTCGTGTTTTGGTATTTTTTTGCTTAATTCTTAGGTTCGACTAAGTTTAAATGATGTTATGGGACTTGTTGGTGAAGGTCCCGAGGGCCTCAGATGTGTTTCGGATGGTTAACGGATGAGTTTATCTGTTGAAAAAGCTGGTGATGTTACTGGTGTTGGGTCTCTGATGTAGTGAAGTGTGGACCACATAAAATTGGCGCAGACTGTGGTTGGATTTCACGGAGGCGGCAGGAATCCGCGGTGAATGATGGAGGCTAGAACGGACTGCATGAGCTTGGTTGCAACCGCAGAAGATAGGGAACTTCGCGGCCGCGGTGGGAAATTCATCTCCCAACCCATTGATAAATCCTTTCAGACATCAATTTAGCATGAACTCTAGCCATTCTATCTAGTTGGTCTACAAGGGTTGAAAGGCGAACAACTGGGATCTCATTAATACTATTGAAGAGACAACCAATCCCGGCACTGTTCATGATCAGTGTCTTAAATGCGCACTGGGGCGGTGAAAATTGGCGGACCGCGTATTGAGGATCCGAAGGGTGCACTATAAATACGAGGTTCAGGGTTTTATTTCACCTTTTGACTTAAGGAGCTCGGTTTGTGGCAATTTTTGAGGGTTTTTCAATAAACTCATCGGGGTAAGTGATTCTAACTCGGATTTGGCTAATATATATGAATATATCACTGATTTCATCATTTTATTAGTACTTTGGGGTGAAAATTTGGGAAAAAATTGTAGAAACTTCATAACATGGATTTTTGAGAATTGAATGTCGATTCGAAGTGGGATTTAGATAAATTTGGTATGGTTGGACTCGTGAGTGAATGGGTTTCCTAGTTTTGTAAATTTTATCGAATTTCGAGACGTGGGCCCAAGGGCCAGGTTTGACAAAATTTAGTATTTTTGGTCTAATTTGATAATTTTCATGTGGGATTCATTCCTTTAGCGTATATTGATGATAATATACTGATTTTGGATAGATTCGGAGCTTTTGGAGACCAAATCGAGGGGCGAGGGCATCCCGGAGTAGGATTCTACGTTGTTAAGGTAAGTAACAGTTTTAACTCTAGCTTTGAGGGTATAAACTCGGAGAATTGATATCATGTGACTGTTTGGAGGCGATTCCCATGCTAGGTGACAGACGTGTGGGTGTACGCCGCGAGGGATTGAGACTTGGTCCGTTCCGTGAAGATGTGAGGCCTAATAGCCATTATCTATGTTTATGTGCTTACGTGTCTATTAAACTTGACTGCCTTCATGTTAGAGATCATGCTTAGGCTTTATTCATGCTCACTTAGTTGTACCCAGTTATAGAAATTCTCGTACATGTTTACCTCAATATCTAATATCTTGCTGATACAATGTAATACTTGATTTGGACTACTTTCCCTTATTTGTTGAAAACTGTGAGGTTAGAGAGGTATATGACTGAGTGGGCCGAGGGCCTGTTTGAGACATTGTACTATAGCATGTGAGTTCGCCGTGAGGATCCAGATTGTACTATAGAACGTGAGTTGTCCCTGCGGATCCAGATATGATATAATAGTAAGTGAGTTGTCCGTGCATCACGTGAGTGGTCTGTGCAGATTAGCGCTTGGGCTGTGGGAGCCCCTCCGGAGTCTGAACACCCCCAATGAGCACATGTACGTATTGAGCGTGTGCATTGAGGCTGAAGGAATGAGTGACATTGTTGTGAGGTTTCATTTATTTTTGCTGTTACTGCATTTATCTGCTAATTGCCTTGTAGTATTTGTTGATTCATGAAATTTACCTGTTTACTCATGTTTATTCTTAACTGTGAAAAGTAGTTTTTGAATTGTTCTGCTTAGCTTGTTGTTGGTCCAAATCGCACACGCAAGTATACGTGGCCGTATCAAGTAATATAATGTTAATTCTAATGTCGAACCCACAGGGACTTGCGTAAACTACTTATTGAATCACTCTAATTGCTATTTAATCGAGCCAACACAAAATCCAAGAATATAACTAATTTATCCTACAATTATATGAACTAATTATCAAGTAACGAGATTGTTGTTGTGTGTTCAATAGAGACAAATATTCCAGGGTTGTGATCAATTCACCATTCATATTGCATTCTAATTAACTCTCTCTTTCATATAATTAACTCATGGTTGCTAATTAATCGATAGTTGCTCTTGTAGCCTTCTCCCGAAGTACTACTCGCCTATTCTCAATAGATTAATGCCTATATTCCAATGAAATTAATCTATTACAACGCACTAAGATTACGATGTTTAATTAAGCACGGTGACTAGGTATATTCCTATCCTAACCACAAATCCGCTCCCCTGAAGGGTTAAGATCGCGCTCTCTTCAATTCTTCTCTAATCTATATACGGCTTTCCCAAGCATAACATAGATAGTATATAGAACCTAATTGCTGGCCAAACAATTAAGCAATTAAACGCAGAATTGAAGAAACAACCATATATTGAGCGAATTATAATCAAGGTTAAGTTAATATCGAATAACAATATTCATGGCTAAACCAGAACCCCAGAACAATGGGTGTTTAGCCACTCATACTAGAATTAAACAATTGCATAAGTTTTGCATAAATGGAAAATACTATATTAAGATGAAGAAAACTAATAATCCTTTGCTTCCTCAATGATCTTGTGTGTATATTCTCTCCAAAAATGGCATCCTCCCTTCAAAGTTGTGTTTATGGGTCTATTTATATGTTTGGGATAAACCCTAAACGTGTAGGAGACTTCTATTCCAACTGAGAAACACTTAATACCTTCAAAACTCGGAATTTACCGGACCAGGGACCCCAGGCGTTAAGCCCCAAACGCCCAGCTAAAGCCTGGATAGGCCAGGCGTTTGGGCTCTAACGCCCCAGTAACGCCTGGGGAGGGCTGGCGTTTGGGCTTAAGCTCCCCAGTAACGCCTGGTTATCCCAGGCTTTTGGGGTAAAACGCCCGACTATGGCCCGGGTCACTCCTTTTCGACTCTTGAGCGTATTTTTGACGTTTATGCACCCATTTAGCTCGGCTTCCATCTCCAATTCACCTACACATGAAATAGACTCCATTATGCACATATAACGTGTATTTTTATCACAAAAGCACATAAAATGTAAGGTATATAATGCTTAAAACTATGAATTCTAGCCACGCATCAACACCCCACACTTAGACTCTTGCTCGTCCTCGAGCAATATCCTTCAACACGTACACATTTCATTAACAAGGAGTATTTTACTTTTCAATCACACACATTACCCCTTAACTATGATCGATACCGACAATCAAGTATGAACATACCAGATTTCACATTCTTTCCCTTCTTTAAACATGCCCAAGTATAAAAATTTAATCAATACTACCAATAACCTAATTGCAACCACCCAACCTCAAGAGTCAACTTGCAACCGCTAAGCCCTCTCAATTCACACACCTACTCAACAAGAAAGTTTACAACATTACCAATCATTCATAAGATCATGTGCCCTCACCAACAACAAAAGAGTGAATATAACTAGTCCACACATTCAAATATGCTTTTGAACATTATTTAAGGACATCACACAATTGAACAAATTCACTCACTCTCACAAAGAATTCATATGCATCCCGTGGTCATACCATAAGCTTTCGCGTAGTGTAGATCTCCACTAATTCAAGTTATCCAAATATAGGATCAATTAGGACTTTTAAGGTTGTAATGTAGGCTAAGGGACGGGTAGGATATATTTAGGAATAGTGACTAACCCTCCTAAGCACTTTAATACACTACCTTCACAAATCAACACATATTCTTCTCAACAAATTCCCTTGCCACAATTCAAATTCAACATAGCCCTTTTTCAATTAAGAACTTCTATATTTTCACTTGCACAAATTAATAAAAAACATGGAGGTGTGTATCTTTTTGTACATACTTTTACTATCATATTTTTTTTCTTTCTTTCCTACACACACTCCATACATGAAAGTTCATTGGCTAGTGACTTTTGAATACAATTCTTAGTACACTAACATGCCTTTCCATGGATCCACTCCAAAGTTACTCCCCAATATATCACCTTACTTCTTTTAGCGACTAAGTGCCTTAGAAGGAAAAGGTGCAAAAATCTCAATTTAAGAACAAATGAGGGTAAGACTTGTAATATGGGTACCAAAGAAAAGGTCAAACGGCTCAAAGTGGCTAGCAATGGAAAATGTAATTCTTATGTGACAAGCACATCCATGATCAAGCAAGAAAATTCCTACATCATCTCCTAGATTAGCATAACCTACAATTTCGCTTCGATTAACACACAGGGCAAGTTCTAGACTACAAAGGATAGCATAGAAAATCACTAAACCTCACTCACACATTGCACATGAGTCAATCACAACGGTTTTATTCAACTCTCAAGTCAAGCAAGCACACAAAATTGAGAGAATTAAGCAATATTACACTATGTAGCATACAAGTCAAACAACTGAGCTAAGGCGTCACAAAATAGGATATTTATTTTTACTCAGGCATCACATGTCAAATCAAATATAAAGGAAAGCAGAATGTATGTCATAACCTAATATGCCGGCATCAACCATGTCAATGGGTATCTCTAAGTTACTCAGTTTCTTCCTAACTACTCTAAAAACAAAAATAAACACCCGGTTCAAGTTACACCCTTGGAAAAGAACCGTGGCCAAAGAAAAACCAAGGGGGAATTACTACACTACCTAAAATAAAAATCTTTTTTTGTATTTTCTTTAGACTTACTTCCCTCAAGAGAACTGTCTAAGAGGTCCATAGTCGGGAAGAGTCCACAATTTTTTTATATTTTTTATTTTTATATATAAAAACAAAAAACAACTACAAGACTTAACAAAAAGATCATTTACTTATTATGAATACAACTACAACATGACAACACATATGGTACAACATTTCCACAATACGTATGTATACACACCCCACACTTAATTCATGCACTGTCCTCAGTGCATCATAAAGAGACAAAACAAGTAATAGAAGCAAGGTACAAGAAATACCTGATCATTCAGCGTCCTCATCATCTGACGCTCTCCATTCCTCTTCATGCTCATCTTCTTCATCATCGTCCTCATTTGAGCGCATCGGCTCTGCATCAGAATCGTCAGGTGTGTTGATATCCTCATCATCTGGGAGCCTGTATCCCTCACCTGCTCCAATCATCTGCTGAGCATGAGCATTGAGAGGGTATCTCTGATACAACTCATCTCTCTCAGCAACTGACACTGGTCGACCTCCTATTCGCAACTGCAAATCCATCATCCCATAAAGATGGTCCATGAAGCCATCATCCCGCACATTACGCTTTGCAGTGGTCAGTGAAGAATCTTTCTTCAGTATTAAGCCAGTGACGTCAATCTCTCGTGGGAGTTGATCAATGGTATGGTCAAAGCTGGGATCAACCGCTACATTCTCATTTAGCAGAACTGAGTCAGGAAATTTGGGAATGGTATTCGATCGATTCTATTGCTTAACCGCACTAACCCCATTTGGTAGCGCATCAGATGGCCCACATTCACTCTCTGCACTTTCATGAGGAAATAGAGCACACAAATCCTCTCTCGGCTGATTAAGGTGTCATGGTTGCATGGTAGTATCCGTGCATTAATCACTTTAAGCCACACCTGGGTTTCAACCTTCATTTTTTTCTTGGGAAACCTTTTATGGCAATTTGTGGCTCTATCCCAAATCCACGCAGCTCTGGAATCAACCCCACACAGTATGTGCCTCACCTCTATGTAGTTGGGATGGCGGATGAATTGCTCTAAAGGCTCCACCGGAACATTTGGTGCACCTTGAAATCGCATATGGACTTGGCCGAAAAATCTACCAAGTGCCCACGAATTGGCACCAATCCCTCTTTGTCCTTAGGGTCGAACCCTGCATATAATTCCCAGACTAGGTTCAAGTTGATGTGACCATTGTGTCTGAACACATATCCTAAACCCAGCTCATGGATGCTCCTCCAAATCACTGGAAATTTTGTTCTCAGACTCCTTTCTGTAATGGCCCCCTCAAGGTGAACATGCTTTGGCTTGCAGCGTGCATACCATTTTCTGGATTGTACTGGTATGCTGTTGATACCATATTCCCGTTGACCAACGGGCTGTTGTCTCATAGCAGCACCAACAACTACTGCTTCCTCACCAGTCATACTAGAAGTAGAATCTCCCCCTTTTCTTTTCTTCTGAGGTGGTGGGGGTTTTGCTTTGCTTTTTGCTGGGGCCGAAGATGTGGCCTTTCCTTTGCCTGTGGTTCTTCTGGGTAGCATCCTTTTCTTTTTCCTGCACAAATGATCAGTAGTTAGTGGGTGTCACAACGTGTGTACTATGAGCTTTTCCAATTCGCCAAGGTTACTCAGACTTCACCTTGGCGCGTTTATGATAAATTTTGACACATACGGCTTCTCGTGAGCCTCTTCACACTTAAAATTTCATGGAGTTCACGATGCATGACACTAGTGGTTTGTTTCCCGGAGACTCGGGCTCCATATGGGATATGTATTGCCATTGAGGCATTACAACGAGCACTTGGCTAGCACAATTTCCATGAGAGCTCTTATGGACTTGAGGGACTACCTCATGTACCCAAAGCTGGTTGAGGTTCCATAATACCACTTAGCTTCACAAATTCAACCCATTCCTAAAGGTTTCGGGGGTTGGGAATCACAATATGATACAATATGACCATGAATAACATAAACCCATAAAGAATCACCATGGATTGAGGCTACACCTTTCATAATTGTAATACCCACTTCGAAGTAACAAGGGGTAGGGATAGAATCATACCTCAACGCTTGATGTGTGTTTGTCGGATGAAGTTGACCACGAAATTGAAATTGTGCAGATTTGGGGGAAGATGTGTGTGCTGTGTACTTGTACTAGTGAACTTGGTGTGTGGGTGAAGATGTGTGTTGTTGATGCGTGTGCGGTGAACTTGTTGTGTGTTTTTCGGATGAAGTGGTGTTCTTGGGAGAGTTTGTGGTGAATAAAATAAGAAGAGGGCATACCTGGCATGTAATGTGCGTTTTGGTCTTAAATCCCGGGTAGCCTGGCGTTAGCCAGGCGTTAGAGCTAAAAATCCCAGACCACCCTGGCGTTAGCCAGGCGTTAGGGATCTACCGCCAGGTCCCCCCTGGCGTTAGCCACGCGTTATGGGCCTATCGCCCGGCCCACCCTGGCTTTAGCCAGGCGTTAGGGGCTTATTGCCCGACCCACCCTAGCTTTAGCCAGGCCTTCCGTCATGCTAGCACACTGCTCCTTAACCCTCGAACGCATTCCCAAGCTTGTTAGTACCTATAATTACAAGAATTACTTCTAGCAATACTAAGATTTAACTAAGCATTGGGTTGCCTCCCAATAAGCGCCTTAGTTAATGTCGTGGCACGACGATTACAACAAGTCAATAGGTTGCCTCCTATGAAGCGCCTGATTTAACGTCGCGGCATGACGCAGAATCTCGCTTCACTCATAAGCGAGCACAACTTTGGTCTTCTCACGATTTATGGTACCACCCAAATAGTGTTTGACTCTATGTCCATTCACTAAAAAATTTCTTTCACCATGTATAGCTTGCAACTCAAGTGCACCATATGGGGTGACTCTCACTATCTCAAATGTGCCTGACCATCTCGATTTCAGCTTCCCAGGAAACAGTCTAAGCCTAGAATTGAATAATAATACCTGTTGGCCTGGCTCAAAATGACGCGGATTTATATGTTTGTCATGCCATCTCTTGGTCTTTTCCTTGTAAAGTTTGGCATTTTCTTATGAGTGCAACCTGAACTCATCCAATTCATCCAACTGCAGCAATCTTCTCTCACCTGCGGCTTCAAGGTTCATGTTTAGCTTCTTGATGGCCCAATACGCCTTGTGTTCAAGCTCTACAAGTAAATGACATGCCTTCCCATAGACCAACTTGTACGGCGATGCCCCAATTGGTGTTTTGTACGTCGTTCTGTATGCCCATAATGCATCGTCTAACTTAGCAGCCCAATCCTTCCTGTTCACACTCATCGTTTTCTCAAGTATTTGCTTGATTTCTCTATTGGATACCTCTGCTTGGCCACTAGTTTGAGGGTGATATGTTGTTGCAACTCGATGACGGACCCCATATTTAGCTAAAAGGTTATTCAACAACCGATTGCAAAAATGGGTTCCTTCATCACTACTCAGGGCACGTGGAGTGCCAAATATGGAGAATATATTCTTCTTCACAAACGCAACGACAACCATGGCGTCATTCATCGGCAATGCAATTGTCTCCACCCATTTTGACACGTAGTCAACTGCCAGCAAAATGTATTTACGTTCCTTGGATGATGTGAATGGACCCATAAAATCTATCCCCCATATATCAAAAATCTCTACCTCCAAGATATTATTCAAAGGCATCTCGTGCTTCCTTGTTATCGTTCCTGTTCTCTGGCATTGGTCACACTTTTTAACAAATGCGTGGGCATCATTGAATAGTGTTGGCCAAAAGAACCCAGATTGTAGCACTTTCGCTGCCGTTCGATCGCCACCATGATGGCCTCCATATGGTGATGCATGACAATCGTACAACACCCGTTCCACTTCTACATCAGGAATGCATTTCCTCATTAACTGATCACCACATTCTTTGTACAGGTAGGGCTCATCCCAGTAGTAAAATTTCACATCGCGTAAGAACCTTTTCCTTGCTTCAGATTTTATTTCCGGGGGAAGTACCCCACTCACCAAATAATTCACATAATCGGCATACCACGGAGGAGGGTCTTGGGTTATAGCAAAAAGTTGCTCATCAGGAAAGACTTCTTTAATATCTCCACCCTCCTCAACATGATCATGATTTTCCAGCCTTGAGATGGTCAGTTACTTGGTTATCAGTGCCCTTTCGGTCTCTTATCTCCACATCAAATTCCTGCAATAATAAAACCCAGCACATCAATCTAGCTTTATATTCTTTCTTTGTAAATAAGTACCTGATTGTTGCGTGATCTGTGTGGACAAAACTTTCGTGCCCACCAAGTATGCCCGGAATTTTTCAAAGGCCCATACCACAGCTAACAGCTCCTTTTCAGTGGTGGTGTAATTCTGTTGTGCATCATCGAGGGTCTTGCTCGCATAGTAGATGGAATAAAACACCTTGTCCTTCTTTTGGCCTAGCACTGCCCCAATTGCATGGTCACTTGCATCACACATAAGTTCAAATGGTATTGACCAATCAGGTGCAACAGTTATGGGGGCAGCTACCAATTTCATCTTGATCTCCTCAAATGGCTTCAGGCAGGGTGGATCAAAATTGAACTTGAAATCTTCTTCGAACAGCAACCTGCACAACGGAGTAGCAATTTTAGAAAAATCTTTAATAAAGCGTCTATAAAATCCTGCGTGTCCCAGGAAACTCCGGATGCCCTTCACTGAAATTGGTGGGGGTAGTTTTTCAACTGCCTCCACTTTTTCCTTATCCACTTCGATGCCACTTTTAGATACTCTATGACCCAAAACGATACCTTCCTGCACCATAAAGTGACACTTCTCCCAATTTAACACCAGATTTGTTTCTTCACAACGGGCCAACACCATGCTCAGATTTTTCAAACAATCATCATAGGATGACCCAAAGACTGAGAAGTCATCCATGAACACCTCTACGAATATTTTCACCATATCAGTGAAAATAGCCATCATACATCTCTGGAAGGTAGCTGGTGCATTACAAAGACCAAATGGCATTCGATTGAAGGCGAATGTGCCATAAGGGCAAGTGAATGTGGTCTTCTCCTGATCCTCTGGGCATATGACAATTTGATTGTAACCTGAATACCCATCCAGAAAGCAATAATATTCATGCCCTGCTAATCTGTACAACATTTGATCAATCAATGGGAGTGGGAAGTGATCCTTGCGAGTTGCTTTGTTGAGCCTTCGATAATCAATGCAAACTCTCCAACCCGTAACAGTGCGGGTGGGAATCAACTCATTCTTCGCATTCTCAATCACGGTTATCCCTCCCTTTTTGGGCACACATTGAACTGGGCTCACCTAGTTGCTGTCAGAAATAGGAAAAATGATAACTGCATCTAGCAATTCTATTACTTCTTTCTTCACCACTTCTTTCATGATGGGATTTAGCCTTCTTTGCTGCTCAACACTCGAGCGATGTCCATCTTCCAAAAAGAATTTATGCATGCAAAATGATGGGCTGATTCCTTTAATATCTGCAATGATCCACCCAATTGCCTTTTTGTGCTCACGAAGTACCCTAAGCAATTTCTGTTTTGTGTATTGGTCAGGCTGGATGAGATGATCACGGGCAATGTCTCAGAGTTCCCCAAATAACCATAGCGTAAATGTGCTGGAAGAGGTTTGAGTTCCAACTTTGGAGCCTCTTCAATAGATGGCTTAGGAGGGGTTAGAGTAACAGGCTTGTTCAACTCTTCAAATTTTCCTAGCCCGTGGAGGTAACTGCAAGATACTTCAAAAGCCTTCTCAATGTCTCCCCATGTTTCATCCCCACAGTCCTCTTCATCCCCAACTAACACTTGATTAAGAGGTTCAACAGGACTTATGTATGGAGCCATTGACTCCGATTTGCTTTCCACTACAGTAATCATGGATAACTCTTCATAGTGGACATGCAACTTGAGTGCCTTATAAACATTAAACACCTCCACTCGATCACCAACTCGCATTGTCATCTTCCATTCACACACATCGATGATAGCTCGGCTCGTAGCTAGGAATGGACGCCTCAATATAAATGGGACTTCCTGATCAGGCTCATAGTCTAAGATAATGAAATCAGCTGGAAATATGAAGGAACCCACCTGCACCAGCACATCTTCAATTACTCCCTCAGGATGAGCAAGGGAGCGATCAACCAATTGTAAAATCACTGTTGTTGGGCGTGGTTCGCCCAACCCCAATTGCCTGAACACAGATATCGGCATCAAATTAATACTTGCCCCAAGATCGCACAAAGCTCGTCCGACTGCATGCTTACCAATTGAGATTTGGATAGTAAAACTACCCGGATCTTTTAATTTCTAAGGTAGTTTGCTTTGAATTCTCGAGCTAACTTCCTCCGTAAGTGCCACAGTTTCGAACTCAGTCAACCTCCGTTTATTTGCCATAATGTCCTTGATGTATTTAGCATATTTGGGCACCTCCTGCAAAATGTCTACCAGTGGAATATTGATTTGTACCTGCTTCAAGAGGTCAAGAAACTTTTTGTATGCGGAATTATCTTTCACCTTTTTCAAACTTTGAGGGAATGGAGGGGGCGACCTCGCAACACTTGGTGGGGGTTGCTCAGCCACCGCCTCCTTTGCTGGCGGGTTGTCTGGTGTTGATTCAATAGTGATTGGTTCCTCATAAAAAGTTACCTGCTTCCTCTTCTTGTACTGAACTTCTTCCAATTCCTTCCCATTCCTCAATGATATAGCATTAACAGATGCTTTAGGATTAGCTTCAGTGTCACTTGGAAGCTCCCCCGTTGGTCGGGTATTTTGAGAACTGGAGAGGTGCCCCACTTGACGTTCTAAGTTTCTCATTGCTACAGTCTGGGCTCGGTGATCAGCATTATTTTCTGATTGAAAGCAAGTTGGTCATTCATCATTCTCTTCATAATATCCTCAAGGCT